>JAYKTE010551559.1:0-18467 GCA_036873565.1 Xipholeptos notoides | reverse complement strand
TACCAACAAAGCTTCATGCAAAATTTGGTGCTTTGCTCACCATTTGTACTATTTTATCAATAAGCCGCTCCACTATATGGGGCAAAACAAGCTAAGAAATCTCTTTTTTAATGGTATATATTAGATAAACATAAAACTCATTGAACTCTAATAGCAAAAAAAGGAATTTAAATGAATTATTACAATATAGAAGCTGCTTTGAAAGATTCCTATACAAGAATATATATCAGAAAATAAAAAAACCTGAATAAACTTATGTAACAACCTTATATCAACCTTTAAGCAAATCTTTGGCATAAAATGACCCACAGGGGTTGACATGCCATAAACCCCCCAAAAAACATAAATGATTTTGTCTTTTTAGATCTATAGCCAGAAACCTGGCTATAGGTATATATCTGGAAGTCTTGGATCAGTATTTAATTTTTACCCTTAAAAGTTATTACAACACATTCTACATGCAAAAAAATATATCCTACTAGAAATGAATCATTGATAAGTGTTGCCAAATGATAGAGATACTGCAAGAAGTAATGTTTGCATAACATTTATAGAAAACATGCAGTTATCACAAAGATAGTTTAAAATATAGGAATTTTTTTTAGTGTAATGGATCCTTACACTAACTTCTGATTAATTAAAGAGAGTCTGGGGTCAAAAGTAAAAATGCAAGCTTGGTTTTGCATTAGATTATAACTTCTACTATTGAAGAAATTCTGTGCACCACTTTTCTGGGGCAAAATATTGGAATGAAACTGGCTTCTAGTTGGTTATTTAATTAAAAGTGATTACGAGTCATATCTCTTTTCAATCAATACAAACTAGTTAGAGTTAAGGACAACTACTTTTCAAACCTTCAATAAATGGGGATATCTAGACACAAAAAAATTTTAAAAAGAGAGAGAAGAAAATCTTGTCTCTTTTAATCAAACAATATCATCATAAATTCTTTTAATTTACCAAACATACCTTATTTAGATCCCAGATGAAATAACTGAAAAAAGTCTCCTTGTTGAATTTTATAAGTAAAATATAATTCCGAACCGGTTTGAGCTATCAAACTTTATTTTGATATGAAAAAACCTATTAAAAAAAGTAAACAAAAGATGCTTTGAATTTTGACAGTCCCAATAACTTTTTAAAATATCTAAATAATTTTTCTAGCCAAGGTACAATTAGAAAATTTAGAAAAAATGTTTTTTATTTAAAATGAACATATTTTTAAGTTTGAAATAATCATATTATTTTGTGTTAATCAAAAATCTCATTGTGTTTTGTAGTATTACAAGTCAATGACAGGCTTTTTTTTGCATTTTTGGTATTTAAGCCTCTATATTGATTCAGAGGAACCACATGAATCAATTTTGTTTTAGTCCATGAAACACTAATTCCATAAACAAAATCAGATTGGTAAAAAAACAATTTTATGCTTACAAAAACTCTATAAAATGAGATAATAATATCCGGGTTAAAATATTTTTTAATTGGTTAAAGTAGCCATATTGTATGTGATTCTAGGGATAATATTTTGAGTTATAATTAGAAGAGTACAAATGCAACTAATAAGACTTTGTGAAATCTCTATGGTTTATTTTTTAAAGAAAAAACAAATGGTTAGTTTGTTATTGAAACATTATTTCATAAAAAAATCTAATATGCAAATAATATACCATAAGAAGCTGTTGCTCTGATGCTTCAATCAGCAGGTAATAGACAATACATGATTTCAAAATAATCCAATATAAAAAAAAGTAACCAAATTAACTCCTTTTTACTTAAATATATATAATATATATGATAAAGGGATTTTGTTTATAAAATAAGCTAAAAGCAATTGTCTATTTAAAAAAAAATAGTTTATAAATAATTTGTTTACCTACTAGTTTTGATTAATAAAAGTTAATTAAATAATTTGTGCACCTATGTCACATAACAAAATCTACAAGATAGAAAAAAAGGACTAAACTACTGTACTTGGTAGGATGATTTAAAATTTTGATAACTGTTTTTGTTTGTTTATTTATTTCATTGCATATCAACCTTTTTAGATCATTTATTATTATTGATAACAGTTTTTTATCCACTCGTAGTTTTTTTAATAACACAATATGCACTATTTAATGGATAGCTGCAAGGAATGTGGAGATTGATACCTTTCCCAAGGGTATTAGTCCAATCATAAATGCAAATTGAACAGCTGGGATTCAAACTCATGTAATATGATTCCGAAGTCCAGCCACTGCCCCAAGTGCACCTCCCCCCTGTTTTTGCTAATTTTGTGTCAATTTTCTTTGAGTAAAGTGATAACCAATCTCTATTTCTGTAAACTATTAGTAAAAATGAGAGAAATTAAATTACAAATGGAAAGCAATCTAGAAAAATATAAATGGAATTCAAAAGTATGGGAACATGCTATAAAATCTTTAACCTTTAAGAGCCTACTGTAACAACATGGAATAGTTGTGACCTAAAAAGCAACCAGATATTAACAAGAATTACGTTCAACAAAAATATCACCAACCAAGAATACTTCTAAATGATGGCAGCAGCTTAAAAATTAATTAATTGCATTTTATCAATATATGCAAATGACATAATTAGAAATTCTACTTCTGTAATCTATAAAACCAGCTCAAAATATATTTATGTATTTTTTTTTAATTTTAGATAATTATTTATAAAGTGTATTCATAATTGAAAGTATGAGGATTATAAATAAAATGTATGCTTTTTTTGTCTTCATTTTGGTTGGTTTTGCACAATATGTTGAAGATTTTTTAACTATTCCATATCTTAACTATCAATCAAATGATTTTCAATGAATATTTCATTGTATCTTTATTCATATACCATATTTAAAATACCATGTAAGATACAGTAACACAGATGAGGACAATAGTTCAGTAAAATTGAATGGTGCAAAAGTGACAATTCTTCATCGGAAAAATTCCCATCAAAATAATATTATAATGTGTTTATCTTTAAATAAGGAATATAGAAGATTTATTCTGATAATACTTTGAAGAATGTATACATTTAATATACTTTTTAATTTTTTTTTATAGAAAAATGGTTGTAAAACGTGACTATAAAGTTAGTGGGATATAAATTGTAATAAAGTTTTATTAAGTCAACAAAGCTAAAAAAAGAAGTTGGGCATGGACCAGATGCTCTTTCATAGTGATATCAAGTACAATATCTCAAATGTGATTAGATTTTAGTGGAAATAACCTTCTGTCATAAGTATGCAATAAGTGGTCATTACAATTTTACAAGATCAATTGCTAATCATTTGGGAAGTAATGTAATGTATGGGGTTTGATTAGATTAATTAGAAAATAAAATAATCTAAATGAACCTGAGAATAAAGAAATTATGAAGAAATCTTCTATATGCAAACAATATCAGCAAAATGCAATTCTTGTTTCCTGTTCAAAAGGGAGTAAAAGTCTAATGCTCCCATAGATTATATTTCTGGAAAATAAAGATAACTTTAAAGACTAAAATATAAATAATGAAAATATAAAACTACCTAAAATAACCTATCTTCCAAATCCTTCTTTCACAGCAATATTTTCATGTTGCATAATCTATATAATTTCTATTCATGATTATTGATACTTATTAGATCATTTTAAAAAAAAAGAGATGATTTAATTTTACTAGGGCAATTATCAATGGCCACAAAATTCCTTCTTTTTTATATGTATAGAATGTATAGAATAGAATGTTTGTACCTATATTCAATTGTTACCACCTTTGACTTCTTAAAACAATGAAACTGTTGCATATTAACTTGTGTATATACAGTATAACATATGCTGATTTGATTTTCATCTTTTACCCCATAAAATTATATTTTAAAGGAAAAGAATGTTATGATAATGGGGCACTTAAAATAAACTTATAATTCAGATCAGCAAATAATTATAAACAAAGAAATGCAAAATATTATGTTGCAATTTTAAAATTTCTTCATCCAGAATAAATAAGACAATATAAAAATTCAATATTGAGTACAATATATATGTTTGATAAATTATATTGAAACTGATATGAAATTCATTTTGATATTAGAAGAGGTATAACTGAAACTATTGTAATTCATTTCAACATCAAATCATTTATTTCTTATATGATAAAAAAAATATAAACTAGGTTCCTATATGAAAAGCAAAAGAGAATAATAGCATAATGTATTGAATGATAATTAAAGATAATCTTTTAATCAATGGGTTTATTATAGAATATCACAAATAAGGAAAAATATTTGCATTCTTATTCATACTATTAAGGAATTAAAGAGAGATAAATTATAATCTGATTATCCAATAATATGATTACTTGTGTACTTTCATTAATTTATATATATATATATATATATATATACACACACACAATTGTAAAATATTTTATGTATGCTCTCAAAGAAATTTGATTGAGCACTTTCAAAGTTGTGGCTGGATGCTTGCTGTTATTTACTATAGCGATTTAAAGCAATGCCCTTTCCTCCCAAGGGAGAAGGGCACTTTGAATAACTATAGCAGAAAGACTGGGCTTATGACAAGTTGACTAATGGGAAAATGGTTTGAAAATTGGACTGGTATTAATTCGGTAAAATATATATGCAAGAAAGAAAATAAAAATATGCTTTGCTAAATCAAAATCTGGTTTTCATAGATTATAACACTTTAAAGGGATTTAAAAATAAAATCATTATTTCATTTTGAAACTTATAGAACCACTTCATAATAAAATAAATAATAATAATAAAAATGATTCTCATTTTATAAGAAAATAATCAGTGAATGAATTTTGATTTAATAATGACATGGGATCAGCAATACCTAAATGGTTCATGTAGTATTGATTAACTGGAACTTAAAATTATTTTTGTTTTGATGCAATGAACAGACATGTTCATAGTAAGGAAATTAAAAAAAATAATTATAGTATTTTTCTATGATGTTGATTCACTGATACTAATTCATTTTTATGAGTGGGGAAGAAAGAGAAGTTAGTATACATACATATAAATGTTACATAGTTTACTGGTTGGAGAGAAGAGAACAAGAAGGAAAAGAAGAAATCCTTAAATAAACCTTATTTAACTAATTTTTTTACTATTTAATCTTAGCTATTTTTTTGCAAACATTTAATAGGTAATACTAACTTTTGATTACTAAATCTAACTACATGCCACTGTCTGACTTAGTAATTTCTGGCTGCTTAAAAAAACATGACCTCATCATAGGATAATTTGTGAATGCCGCATTTTTGAATTCCATAACTTCTTCAATAACTAATACAATGTTATTGAAATACTTGAGAGGGAATTTGAATTCATTATAGATTAGAATAAGTAAGAGATATTTGTTAACAATTGTCAAAGCTAGCTTTAAATGATACTTAAGTCACTGTTAAATATTGGAAGTTTTATTGAAATATTATTTTTTATATTTTCACTAAATAAATGTATCAAGATGAAGGGCTCATTAAATCATTCAGATGTATTTCCCTCTTTTCAATGTATATTCAACATAATATAAACACTTGATATATATAGAAAAAGGGGTATAAAACAATAATACAAATAAAGCTTTATTCCAACTGCACTTCAAATTCTTAATTTTAATCTATTCAGTTTTGTTCTTTAAACCATTTCATGAAACTGTTAGCAGCACATTTAAATTTATTTAATCAAAACTTTGGGAAAAATAATTTGAAGTTTAATTTGATTAAATTTATTGATTTTTTTTCACAAAGAAGTACATACAAGGCATTTAAAGTGTATGGGAATATGTACATGATTACCTTCTAACTGATAAGGAGAAATTTACCTCCTCATAGTTAAGTAACTCAATGAATAAATAAGCTAATTTCTTCCATTAATAATATCAATAGGCACTTCTGAAATCAATTCATATATGTATAATGAAAAAGATTTATTACATCATATTATTGCTTATGTGATCTAAGTTGTAAACTTAACTTATTTGTGATTTATTTTTAAAAAGGCAATAATTAATCACTATTGTTTTATTTGTTTTCATTTTAAATCAGAAATGATTCTGGTACTGATTTTTATGGAAAAAAATTTAGCCTAACTAAAACCTGATGTTTTAGGGACAGGGTTGGCAAATAATTAATTTATAGTATTTGCCATAAATAAATATATCAATAAGAAATTCAGTATTTAAACAAAATAAAAAATGGAAGCAGCACAGGATCAATCAATATTTCTGTTTTTTAGGATTTGTTTTGAGTCCAAATTTTTGTCACAGATTTTTTTATTTATTAAATTTTCATTTCATTCATTTCAAGGAGTGAATAAGATTTAGTTTTTGAAGTATTAGTGAATCAACTAAGTAAGAAAGAATACATTTTTTTCTTCAACATGGTTAATAATTTAGAGTAAAAGAGTAAAGAAGTGTTACAAACCTCTTATGTCAATATTAAGACTGTATTAGCACTGTTTCTACTTAACAATTTAGAACTACTTTTTTTCATTAATATTCACTTGTTCTTTTAAATTAGACTTAGAAAATAAATGTTAATCTTTTTGCATTAAGTATAAATGGAATATTAACTAAAAGTGTTGTATAAATTAATATTTGATATTACATTGTTGGCTATGATTTCAGTTCACACAAAATAACAAATTATGCCACTGGGAAATAGTTTCATTACTTTCATACCATTTCACCTTTCTTTGCAGGTAATAACAGAGACACTTTTAATGAAACAAGTTCAATTAATAAAATCTTAACAGTGGACTTTTTGGTTCTAAAGGTATTGTTAGAAAACAGTAAAGAAGAAAAGGGGTAATGAACTGTAGCAGGGTATGTGAGGATTAAGCTGATTGTAGGCTTACATGTTGCCATTATCACTATTAAGTCAAGAGGCTAATCAATAAAGGATGATTGCCTCTACTTGATCAACATAACAAGTCACTTTACCTAATCTCATTGAGAATTGAGCATTTGCTGGAAGCTATGTCATAATCCTTGATCTATTTCTTCATCCAGTTAGGATTATTATTAAATGGACAGACATGGAACTTGATTCAGTTGGGCATAGTTAAACTAGTAAATATGAACAGAAAGTGATCAAACAAGAAATGTAATAAATGTAGCCTTAATACCAATAACATACTTTTAAAATATCATGAACAAAAAAAAAGATGAAAACATAAAATTCAAAAAGGATTAAAAAAAATGAATTATTTTATAAAGAGAACAAATGACAGCAGAAAAAATTCCTTTAAAATTGATTATTTAAGAATTTACTTCCCTTTTTCAAGTATATTTTAAAAGAAATCAATATAGTCTTTAAGTCTCTCTGCAGATAATATTTTGATTATAAAATTGAAGAATCTATAGGTTGAAATCTATAACAGAAGCTGCTTTACATAGTGAAACAGTGTTCTAATGTAGATCTATGCAAAGGATCTTAAATAATCTCATGTAAAATCTACTGTGATCAAAATTGTCTATATTATTAATTCATCAATAAAGTTTATATTGAAAATCTAATATTTCTAGAATATATAACATAAGAAAAAGATTACATTAAAAATAAATGTAAAACTACATAAAGTATAAATAATAATTATACCATTAAAAAAATGTTCAATAAAATTAATTCTAAAGATACACAACCCACCCTATTTTTGTACCAGTGTAGAAATTTGGAAAATCCTTTAAAATTAGACAATAAGTTTAAAAATTAAAGAAAATTTTCAATTTGAATAATTAATAACATTTTCTAATGATAAAACACACTCATACAAGCAGTACTCAATTGAATTTAATGTGATAAACAGAGGTTTAATATTCATTTATATTGTGAAAGGCAAATTATTGAATCTTTATTAACTATACTTTTTTATGGATTCATCATAATCCATTAAGTTTTTCATTGTATTTGTGATATTTTTTTTATATTATGGACTAAAAATATAATATTGTATCTTCTTTCACACTGGACATGAATGTTCAACTAGCCCTAAACCAAATTTAAAAACACTTTTCATGGATAGATTTTTAGGGAAAGTCCAATGGTTTAATATTATTTCTTTTGTAATTTTTTATTATGACAATAGATAAACTAATAGGGAAGGAAGAAAAATAACAAAAATAAAACCTAAATTTTTTTGTACATTGTACGATTAAATTGGGAAATAATTAAATCTTAATAAAATGTTCAATAATCAAATTATTTATTTCATAATGGATAGGATTACTTTTGTTTAAAAATCTCTGAAAAAATTATTATTTTTAATTACTTAAATTTGATCTTTTGAAAAGAACACATTTTATAGAAATAACTTTTGAAAATATTTTTTTATTTTACTAATTACCATTTTGAAATATTTTTATTTAAAACAAATAAATGAAATAAATAAAAGTGGCAGAAAAAACTGATGATAATGGCTTGTTATTAAATCTATATTATATTTATCATTCTTTTCCTTCTATTTCTAATTGAAAATTATCTTCTGTTTTTATTGTAAATATTTACCTATTTGTTTGTTTTTGTTTTACAGCATATCAACCCTTTTAGGTCATTTAATGCTGAGAACAATCATTTTTTGATATATGTTTTTTTTTTGTCCACACAGTTTTTTTTAATCACACAATATGCACTATCTAATCCATAGCTGGAGGGAATGTGATGATTCATACCTTTCTCGAGGCTATTGGTCCAATTACGAACACAAATGGAATGACTAGGATTTGACCTCTCGTATTACAAATCTGAAGACTAACTGCCTACCTACTGTCCCAAGTGGACTTCCCCTTTAACCAATTTTATTAAATTCTCTTATGAATTGCTAATTTTAAAAATTAGTTTATAAATAAAAGATATTTTATCAGCTGTATTCACATGATCTCTCATTAACAAAATGGCTGACTACTAGAATTGTCTAGCTTTTTGAATGGTTGAAAAGATATTTTTGGATAAAGATCATCTGACACAAGATTAATTTTTTTAAGAAAAAGGTAATCCATCTTTGTTTCTTTCAGAAAAATTCTAATTTTAAGAAATCTAACATTTTGCTCGTTTGGAGACAATCTTGTATTGTAAACAAAATAATATTGTCCTTTGCTTATTATTTATTATGCTTACTAATTAAACTGGAACCAACTACTTGTCCAGATATGTTAAGAGTTTAAGGACCTAAACCATACATATGGCCACTTCAATTTTTAGAAATTGTTTTATAGATCAAGTCAATGATCTGTAGTAACCATTTATCATAATCACACTAAATTGTGTCTAAACAAATAATTTGTGTATCAACACATCCTTGTCTACAAAAAACTTATGACAGACATCTTGAATGATTCAACATCTTCAACTAATTTTTCAGATTTACCTGTCTACCTACCAGTTCAGATTACCATTTTCTTACCTAGATAGTTGATCTAGATAAGAAAATGGTAATTGGTTCAGACACTTTATTATTGACATACTATTTTTTTATGTTACTATCACTTTGAACTGTTTGTTAACTAGGCTGAATCAAACCATAAATTCTATCTTGCTTATATGGAGCTTTATTTCTTTATTATACCCAGAGATAATTGTCATCTCTATTTGAACTGTTATCTAAAATGAAATCTTTGTTAATACATCACTGAACTTTAATTCCCATCAATCTTTTGACTATACTAATAAACTTTTCATTGTTGATTTGTTAACTCTAATAAGATCCTTTCTTATAGCACAACAAAAATGGTTCAAACTCTAGAAAGCAATTTAATTCATGTTTACTAGTTTCACTGAAAAATAAATCTTCAAAGGTGACTTATCAAACCAAAGAATTTTTTAATGAAGGGCTGAGTTTATAGATTTTTGATTAACACAAATGTTTGCACCAGAAGATCAAAATCTATCATAGATGATATCAAATTACCAATGAGATTAACACAAAAGATTATATTTCTTGTATACAGAAGAAAAGGTGATTTATTTCTTGAAGAAAAAAAAAATTTATATCCCATATGATTTCTAAAATCATGGCAGAAAAAATATTGCAACTTTCAAGTCCATGAAAAGAGAAGATTCTAGTTATTTATTACTTGATATGGAAGAATATTCATCTTCAATATTCACTCAAATACATATGGTTATACTCATATATGAAGTACCACTTTAGTAAAAGAAAATAATCTTAGGAAGGAAATGGAAAGAAAAAGCATATTGTAAAAAAAATGATAAAATAAACAGACGAACAGACAGAAACAGAGGAAAATAGGAATTGAATTATTAATATTTTAAAAAAGGGGAAAATAAAATACCATAAAATCTTTTCATTTAAAAATAAGAGGAACAGCTAAGTATTTTATTTCTAAAAATCTTTGGGAATAAATCCAAATGTAAACACACTAATTTTGAGCCTATTTTTACAAAAGACATTTTCATTTTATGAAACTCTAGTGCCATTGTTGTTGCTGCTATACTAAATGAGTTTGAATCTTATTCCATTGCATATCTTTTCCTTATTTTTGTTCATTCACATGTAATACAATAAAAAACATAAAAAGTTGAGTTATTATTTTCATGAGATCCTTTGAAAGGTTACGTAAAGGATTGCTTATAATGAAACATAAAAGAATTAAAAATTAATATTACCAGGAACTTATTAATCAATATTTGCATTCTTAAAACATTATATAAATTAGTTTTATTATGTAACCTTATGATTTTTATCAAATATGAATATTTTTTTACTACATCAATGACTATTTAATTTTAAAAAATTGTATTAAGTTATTAAGTTTAAGAAAATAAAATTATAAAGACTATTCTAACATACATTTACCAGTTAAAGAACCTTGTTTCGTTATGTAATGGTAGTTCCAAAAGTAATGCCTCCTATTTTATTCTGCCTGAATAGATCAGAAGGGATTGCAAATTTCAATGTTATGATGACTGAACTTATGCATTCGTCATCTGAAAGTTTCATCTCTCTGTTGATATTGACGGTGTGAAAATGTAAGAAAGCTACCGCTGTCATGGACAAACGTCAGAAGCATAGATGTGTTATTGAATTC
Organism: Xipholeptos notoides; assembly: GCA_036873565.1. Classification (NCBI taxonomy): domain Eukaryota; kingdom Metazoa; phylum Mollusca; class Cephalopoda; family Idiosepiidae; genus Xipholeptos; species Xipholeptos notoides. The sequence continues at coordinate 7,404 of JAYKTE010551559.1, read as the reverse complement.
CTCCATGCAGAAAAAAATTTCACTGATCAACATTTACCAGCGTCTGTTAAACGTTTACAAAGCTGATTCAGTTGATGTCGGCACAGTTAAGAGATAGGTTCATTGATTTCAGAGTGGTTACAGATGTGAGTGACAAAGTGTGCTCTGGATGAGAAAATGGATTGCCTCATTCATCGATGGCAAAAGTGCATTGAGAATTGTGGTGACAATGTAGAAAAAAAATTTCTGGAGCACAAAAGGTCGCTCGTTTTAATGGCACCACTCCCATCTTAGTAGCTCTTCAACTTTTAAGAAATAACTTTAGAAAATAAGTGGCATTACTTCTGGAACAACTTTTGTATTAAAAAGATTGTATAGTTCTTTATACTTAAAACTTTCATTAATAATAGTATTTGCAAAGCTTCTTTCAATAGAATAGATTAAATTTTCAATTGTTTTAGAAATGAACCCAGCTTATGATGTGAAGACTGGGGTTTCATGAGAATAATAAATACCAAAAATTAAATTTTCAGCCTTTATTAATTTTTTGGTGAATTTACTTTCGTAGGGAGTCATGCATAGAACTATTTGATTTTTGTTAAAACTGGATACAAATCCAAATAAATTTGATAATTTTAGCTTTCAATACAATGAATGGCATGCATTGACCCCAAAAATTCAAGTATAAATTGTCTTTAGAATAATAACAGTAACATATTGTATGAGAATATAAACCGATTAATCAATGAATAGAATTCTGTATCCTTCAGTTATTATTTATTAAAAAATTGAATAGGTAAAATTGCAAAGCTAAGCAAATATATATTTCAAAAGTTTGCATGGTTTATAATACATACCATTATTGACATATTGCTAAATTCTTCAGTATAATTGCTCTTTAATATAAATTATAGCCTCATTTAATGGCACAATGATTTAATAATAATGTTCTTCTGGCTTGTTTCTTGTCAATTTTTAATTATTTTAGTTTTAGTCAATATTTTTTATTCTCTCAATAGCTAGTGAATGAGCTGTTAAATTTGGACATTCTTTAAGGTTCAGTTGACCAAATACTATTTAATTTACAATCAGCTTGGAATATCAAAGTTTTCCTAATGGAAATATGTAAAGTGGCTAATTTTTCATTAGATTGAAGACTTGATTTCATCCTAAAGATAAGGAAACTATAAATATTTTTCAAATTGCAATTAAAATAAAACTCCTATTTATAGATACTAAAAGAATATAACCACAAATAAAACTGTTCTTAAATTCCATCTGATTTCCTAATTCATAATAAGGATGGTGAGGTTAATTTTATGAGTAGTGTCTTGGCAAGTTAGGTAAAACACTTTGAAAACACTTTGTACTGTTTTTTATAATTGGAGTTTTTCCAAAGACATATTTATTAGAAATTATTTTATTTTCAACTTAGATTAATATTTTTTAATGATTTCTGATAATTATCTACATGAATTAAATTAATTTGGTTAAAGGTAATATGAAAAGTGTTGAGTATAAATAAATTTCAGGTCAAGTTACTTTTAGAACATAAAGTATATTATTTAATTTTGATTAGATTTCTAAGAAAATAAGTTATTAAAGAGTGGTTGAAATTTTATAATAGAGAATAAAAAGCTACCTGCAAAGATTCATCTAAATTGATAACTTGAATAATATTCACTAAGAATATTTACTATAAAGTTGACTTCTTTTAATAAACCTTCATTGTAATTTTTTTTAGATCTTATTCTCTTAAATTGTGAAACATTTCTTTTATAGGAAATGAATCGTATTACTTCTATTTAAAACTGATTAAATGCTAAGAAAGGAATTGATCCTTATCAAATTTTTGGAAAAATGAAGGAATTCTTGATTCAGTTGAAGCTTAAGGTGTGCTCCCTTCAATTTAACGAAATATTTCTTCCTTCAGTATTGATTATTTTTTAGGCAATGAAAGAAACTTTTGGGGATCTTTAAAACATAATGACTTTAGAGGCTTTTAAACTTTTACTTTGATTATGTATACACATTCAGAAAAAATACCTGAATAAGGAAATAGTTTCTATAAACCAACAATCTTTTTTATTTAAGTAAGGCTGTGACAATATGCTTTTTTAAAATAAAAGTATATTGTAATAGCCTTACTAATAACTACAAAATTAAAAGAAATGTCAAAATCGCAAGATGGTCAAGTAATGACAAGAATATTCTTTAATAAAAGCATATTGTCACAGCCTTGGTTATAAGTTATTAAGATTAATTTCAAGCATTTACTAATTTATTTTTTATACATAAATATATTATACAGTTGAAAAATTGGAAGTTCTAATCAGAATTGAAAACAGTGGGCCATCTACCCCAATAGGAAGGCAAAGGCAGGCCTTATTAACCCAACCATCATTTTTGTTTATTTTGGAGTAATTTTACTCCCATTCTCTCCCCTTCATCAAATTGTACATAGACTTTTCAACCATCATCATCACTTGGAATATTTTAAGTAGGTATTAAGTCCATAGTAGATGTGGTATTTTGGTGTCTGACCTGTATGTCTGTCTAAAGGACGCATGGTACTTTTATGAGATATGAATGGGTGAATGGTTCATGAATGAGTTTAGTAAAGGATAAGGACTAACGATGACCAACCGAAGTTCTAACCCCCCACCCTAATAAAACTCTATGGCCTTGTACCTAATTTGTATTTTTTCATACAAATAAATATTCCTAATCAGAATTGTAAAATTTCAAATTTTGAAATTTGCTCAATGAACTTCCTTCCATACTTCTCCTGTAAGAAAAATTAATATAATAATGATAAGATATGGTATTCTGAATGATTTCCATACTATATATAAATACTAACACTAGGGACAATAAAACTCTCGTAGAAAGTTCAAATTTGAGAAACTGAGTTGAATTTGTGGTTCATATCATCAGTTTAAAGTTTGTTGTAATCAGAAGAATCTGATTTTTTTAGAATTGTCATTGGGGGCACTGCTCCTAACCTTTCAAAAATATGATTCGATACAATCATCCAGGGACTTTGGATTATTTATTTTCAGAATAAATATAGTTAAGTGGGACTACATCCCAAACCCTATGAATTTGATAATAAACATAAAAATTATAGTTGTAAATATTTTCCCTGTATCTTCAAGTGGAAACTGACCTATATCTCTATTAGGGAAATGCTTAGATGTTCGCAAATACCTTAATTATGTCTCTCTGAAAATTGTACAGAAGAACCCACATTTAAATTTTATGTTGCTTTTAAAACCTGTCATTGTATAGAACACACACACACACACATTGCCTTTTATATATATATATATATATATATATATATATATATATATATTTATATATGCGTAGACACAGGACTATGGTGATGTCAGTTTCTTGCCTGCATATTCATCAGACCAAAAGTTTGCCGTGTTGTTTGCATTCATTTATATATTTGGATGGTATCAGATGTGGTGGGAGTTGCATGATGGGATTTCAATTTTTCTTTCATAATTAGGGATGTTCTGATTAATATTTTATTGCAAGCTTTTTATGCATTATTATTGTTGTTGTTTTATTATTACTAGAACTAGTAGTAGTAGTAGTAGTAATAGAAGAGTTTGTTATTGTCCTTATAGTTGATTTTTTATATTTTATTTATTTATTAATTTGTTTATTCTTATTTCTTATTTATCTATTTTTTAATTATTTGTGTCAATTATTTTCAAATGGTTTAGTAGAAATTTATTCTCATGCCTACATTTAGATATAAGTTCCGATTTTTTGTTCAAAAGTTTGTTTTGATCTGGGAAGGTAATTTTTTCCTATAGACAGAGGTTACATTGTTTATGTGTTATTATATGCCGGTGCAATTTTCTCAATTTTCTATGTTATTTCTAGTGTGGGTTCAATGGTATTTTTCAGTTCTCATGTGTGTTTAGAAAGTGTGGTGGAGTGTTCATGTTTTTTATAGGTAAACAAAGTTTTGTGTGCATAGCTTCTTTGTTTCCATGTTACCTCTGTTAATCCTATATCTTCTCTGAGTTGTATGTTTTTACTGTGGTTTGGTATACTACATTAGTTTGCAGGCAGATTCACTGTAGTGGACACTGGGATTTTGCATGTGGGTTTCGGTGTGGTTTGTGTGCTTGTTGTGTTGTAAATTTTTATTGTGCTCTACTACACATGCTCTATCACAGATATTGAGCACTTTAATTATAAATATAGGCAAATTTTCTCTACGGATTAATATATATGTGTGTGTGTGTATATATATATACAAACATATATATATATATATGTGTGTATATATACACATATATATATATGTGTTTGTCAAAATTAAATGTCAAGAGTATGTATGAAATGCTTGACAACAGTGGAATATTTGCTGTGACCTAACAGACAAGTAAACTTGCCTCTTTTAAAAATTCATTTTTGAATACATTTATTTTCATGCATCCTAAGTCTTTTAAGAAAAAATAAGTTAACATTAACATTTTTCAAATAAAGACCTACAATATTGTACTTTAATCACTATTGCAAACTTTGTACTTCTTATCATAGTGTGAGATGAATTTCTTCATGAACTTTCATAAAATTATAAATAGTTTTAGAGTCAAAATGATATTTCAATGAAATTTTATAAAATTAAATAAAAGTATAAACAAATGGTTTAAAAAAAAAATATTTCTTTTTATAAGTAAACTTTTTTATGAATAACCAATGAAAATATTAAAACAAATAAAAAGTTATTTTAATGTGATTATTTTAATAAGTATTTCAGTGGGAAAATTAAACTGTTTCTGTTAGTTGCTGAAAATAACACTTAATATTACCAACTTAGGATATACAACATTTTAATTGTATCAACTCATGAATTTATTGAATTTTGTTAATATCTTGACCAATACTATGATATAGCAAAGAGTATTCAATGCTATGGCATTACAAAAGTCCAAAGCTGATTGTGTAAATATTGCATAAACTGAATATCTATAATAACTTCATTGTGTATATAATACCAAGAATATTTGCCTCTGATATTATAAGAAATTTTACATAAAATATGTATCAGTCTTATATCAGTAAACCTAACTTTTCAGATAATGAATAATTTTTCTAAGATCTTATTAGGAAAGAATGGAAAAAACTACTTATTAGTTTTTTTTATCATATAATCTTTAGAAATAATACATGGAAAGAATCACTAACAATATATTGTACTCTTTGAAAATATACTAATAAGAAATATAATTTTAGAAATTATTATAACAGGCATTTAACAAATATTCAATGTGGATGATTTGTTTTGTCAAATAAATTAAACATTTAAAAAGTTCATTCTCAGACATTACAAATAATTGATATTGTTAACCATTATCATTTACTAAAGAATCCATTACATTTATTATCATTAGTATGTAATGGTGTTCTCTTCACCTCAACTATGTTAACAATAAATTAGAGTGGAAAGCAAAACAAACAAATGCTTATTATTTCAAATATCTAAAATACTGACATTATGAAAAAATCTGGGAGATCCAATAAATGCATATAATTTTTTTGAAAGTTCTTGAAATAATATTTATAGTCTGAAACTTCATTTAATAATACCTTTTTTTTAGATACTTAATCAAATTGTTAAGTGGAGAGTTCATAAGATCTTTAAATGGTTAAAGCAAATAATTGTAAACACTGAATTCATGTGAATTGTCATTTCAAACATTTTTTAAAGCATTATATTAATTAATTTTTAAGTTGACAAATATTTTTGGATCTAAAAGAATGTTAAAGTTTAGAAATTCTAATACTATGTAAACTGTTAGAATATAATTCATGATTCAATAAAAATAACACAATTAAAATTAAATATAAAAGATTAATAAATAGCACATATCATAATACCAATGAAGACACAATCAAAAGCTTTATTAAATATAATCATTATAAAAGAATATGAGAGAATATGGCTACCCACTATAGTCACATATTGATTATGAAAATTTTACTAGAAGGTCAAATTGAATGAATGGCAATAATAAGATTGTTTGAAATGGCTAAAACTACTAAATGTCTATAGTTTGTAAAGAAGCAGCTAAAGGTAAAATTGACTTTTTTCAAATATCAAGAAAATAAAATTCTCAACATATGATTTAGGGATTAAAATTAATGGTCAAATTAAAACAAAAATGCATATACCAATTGAGTATAAATATAACTCCATAGATATTCTTTAGAAACATTTAAACAGGCTATCTAATGTACAACCCAAGAAACACAGAAAATAATGGAAACAGATTGATTTGCTTAAGTGACATTAGAATCAGAAAATATTCTTTGAACATTTTTAAACAAACCATACAATTTTTATTTAAATGGCTTCATCAACTTTAATAATAAATAGAATGAGTTTTGCAAGATAGCCATTTTAGTTTTCATTTGTAAACCTAACTTCTTAAGCATCTAGGGGATAAAGGTAGTCATGGTATATATATATATATATATATATATATATAGATAGATAGATAGATAGATAGATAGATATGTACGAAATAAATATTTCCAAACAATATAAATAGGTAATAAGTAGACAAATAGGAATAATATAGGACGTTTATTGATATCAATAAACATAGGAGATTATCGTGTAAAATTTACTATGGGAAAAAGCTTTTAAATTCAAATATAAATTCATTAGAGCTGTAACAAGTGAAAGAAAACCATAATATTCTATAAATAAGTAGAAATTATATCATGATAAAATTGGAAATAACAAAAGGGATCTTTTAATGAGAATAAATCTGTAATTGGTTTTGAGAAGAAATGTATTTTTAATGAAATAAATAAAATAAAATAAATAGAATGGTTTTTCGCAACAATCAAAATAGTAAATGCTCTTAACCCATAAATTTCAAAAAGGAATTAAAAAACAAAACTATAAATGAAGATAAAATCCTATCTCTGTGCAAGAGGATTATGAACACTTAGTTATTGGGACAAGAAGCTGTCTCCATTGATAATAATCAGTCAATGACAGCGAATATAATGTATGCCAAGAAAGATGGCAAGAAACAATTACGAAGGATGTGGCAGGTCATTCAATTGCACAGAAATGGTAAAATAGGAAGATTGAAGCTAGATAGATACCGGAAATGGTATTTTCTTCAACCTTTTTCACAAAGGATAAAAGAAAGCAAAAAAATGAAATTAGCTTAAATAATTTGCACAAGAAAGAACAGTATATGAAAAAATAATGTTAGTGTTACAAATAGTAGAACTAGTGAACACAGTGTGTGTGTGTGTGTGTGTGTGTGTGTGTGCATATATATATATAACAGCGACAATGCACATCGTTAATGTTTAATGAAACGTGTTTAAAAAATATATATATATGTGTATACAAGGACATTCCAAAAGTAA
>JAYKTE010550449.1:12500-18467 GCA_036873565.1 Xipholeptos notoides | reverse complement strand
TTTATCAAAAATGATTGTTCTAGGCATTAAATGACCTAAAATGGTTGATATGCCGTAAAACACAAATAAACTCAAACGTTCCATCTCCCTTCTAGTCTCTCTACCTGTGTCTCCCCAATCTGATTCTAGTCTAGTCTCATACATAGTTAGCAAGAGGTTCTTTAACTTGTTCAAAAGATGAACAAGTCTCCACATAATAAACCCAATTTTCACAGGTCATTAATAAGCACCTTTACTCATGGAAAAAAAACAATCATTATTTAGATAGCATTAGTCATATCGTAAGCATGCTAAGCCATGACACTTTGTTGAAAAAATTAGTTCAAAAACTTCAAATGAATCATTTTGAGAAAGTGATAATCTGACAAATTTATTTTTACTAGAAATGTGAAGATTCTGGTTGGTAAATCAAGTTTATACAAAAGATATTTTTTATGAACATGTTCAAACAAAATGTCACTGAGTCCCCTTGTAGCAATAATTAATCTTCGAAGATGGTTAAAATGACACACCCCTTCTCAATCTACATTCCATTTTTGTCCACAATCAGAAAATGAAGGTTGATAATTTCTCTCGTTGATTTCTAGTAATTGTAATATAATGGCTGGTATACATGTTTTCGAGAGTGTAGTGTATTCAAGAAGTCACATGTTCGTTTTTGGCAAAATTTATATAAAGATTTTTGTTTTGAAAAAAAAAACTGTCTGAGCAGAGAGGTTTGAGAGTCGTGAACTTCGGAGGCAAAAAGATTGACAGGCCGCCCAAAACAGAAGAATAACTTGCACTAAGTGATTCTAATAACAGTGAAATGATTTTAAAGATATACACTCACTCACTGCTTGCACGAAACTGAAAACAAAACAAGTGAGATTTTATACACTATTTCAACGAAAACGGAAAATCTAAAATAAACATACTTTTGTCTTTTCTGTAACTTTTGTGTTCGACTGATTTCTTTGTGAATTAATTTTTCTATTTTATTGGATTTAAACAACGTGAACTCATTGGATTTTTATGGTACTATGGTACAATGAACTTAAATAGTTTGCCAGTATGAAAATAAGATCTGTAAATACTATTTCTCTGTAGATGGACACTTGTGCCGATTTAAATTCCTTCGATTAGAAAATGAAAAACCACACATTTCACAGATATAGTTTCTATCTTGTGTATGGAGACGTTTATGCTTAACTAAGCTGCAACTGACAGTGAAGGTAGAACCACATATTTCACAGGAATAGGGTTTCTCTCCTGTATGGGTAAGATTGTGGGCATTTAAGCTGTTACTCTGAGAAAATGAAGTGCCACATATATCGCATATATATGGTTTCTCCCCTGTATGGGTACGTATATGCTGAGATAAATTTCCACTCTGAGAAAAGGAAGAATTACATATTTCACAAAAGTAGGGTTTCTCTCCTGTGTGGGTACGGTTATGTCTTAATAAATCACTACTCCGAAAAAATGAAGATCCACACGTTTCACAGGTGTAAGGTCTCTCTCCTGTATGGGAATGGCTGTGTCTTACTAGACTACCCTTTCTAGTATAAGAAGATCCACATAATTCACAGGAATAGGGTTTTTCTCCTGTATGTGTACGCTTATGCCTGGATAATTTTCCACTTTCATAAAATGAAGATCCACATATTTCACAGGAATAGGGTCTTTCTCCAGTGTGGGTACGGCTATGCCTTATTAAACTACCCTTTTGAGAATATGAGGATCCACATAATTCACAGGTATAAGGTTTTTCTTTTATTTCCGTTTGCTCATTCTTCAACATAGTTATCTTTTAGGATAAAAAAAAAAAAAAGTTAAATATATCACAGTTAGAAGATTTCCATTTAATGTCAGCTTGTATAAGGGCTTAAAAATGTTGCAGACTGCTGTTTTAGGTCGATTGGAAAATGAGACCTAACAAATAAATAATTCCCTTTTTCAACTTCTTCCTTAATACGAAGTCTTGGTTCATCAAATCTTTTGAAATGTTAAAATCCTTGAAAATTCCCACTTTGTATTTTCAAGTGTAGGCCTTTTACATCAGATGACTTGAGTTGAGCATAAATATTCATCAGGTCTTATTAACTTTCCTTTATATCAGAATATCTGTAAAGAAAAGGATAAGTTAAAAGTAATTAAAGCTTTCTGTTTAATATGAACATGAAAAGTGGTATCAATAATAACAACAATCATAAAAGAAATTTCATAGGAGGTCAATTGTCAATGAAATACTTTTTATGTAGATAAATAAAAATGAGTTAACACCCTCTTTTTTGTTAATAGAACGAGTATACCTCTGTGGATTGAATAGTGGGTTAAGTTCACAGATATGTGAAGACTCCCAATTATGAGATGAAGTTCAGTCAGTTGAAGAAGGCCAAGGAATTTATGAGCTGAAACATTGTGAAAGTATCAATGGTAAAGATGACGGCAACATCCCAAAAAAGATGTACAAAGCAAAAATGTCAATAAAATATTTTTTATGTAGATTAATAAAAATGATTTAAAAACCCCTTTTCGGTTGATAGAATGAATGGGCAGCGAGGTTGGAGAAGTGGGAAAAGCTTGGTCTCTGGAATCGTATAACATTGCCAGATCTCATTGGTCATCCTCAAGAATGAGAGACAAACCATTTCATTTACATTGTTTTTGGCAGTGTTATTTTGTAAGGTCAAAGTTAAGAGATACAGTGCAATAAATTTTGGCCTATGTTAGGGACCACTATCATACAAAATTTAATCAAGATTGGTTCAGAGGATTGGGGTAGAATTTTTTTTTATGTCTAAATAATATTTACGATGATTGATTGACTGTAAGAATATGCAAAAAAATTTCAATATAAGTACTTGTTTTCAAAATTATTCCATATAATTTCTTCCCCATCCCCTCAATTTTCCATTTAAAGAGACCAAACGGAGATTTTGATTTCTCCAGCACCGTTTTTGATTGTTTAAGAATATCTGCTTAAAATCTACAGAAACTCATAATTGTTATTTTTAACATTTTCTTAACACAACCAAATGTTTGAGAGTTGTGAGCCTTTTTGATTTGGAATTTTCAATGACAAAAAAAATGTTTAAGAGAAAACGACTGTTGAATGGAAAATTTCATTTTTCTTACAATTTTTTTTTTTCAATTAAATGTCCTTTTTTAACTTTAAAGGTTTTACAGTTAAAAAGGGAACTTGAAAAAGGTTGTTAGTTGCAATTAATTTTTAAAACAAATATTTGCTGAAGAAATTTAATTTAAAATAAAAAATATGTCAATATTCCTGGTAATTTAAATTTACGTATTATAGTTAAATTTAAATTACCACGAATTTTGAAAAGGGAGATAACTATGTTTTATCAATAATTTTCTCCATAAAAAAATATCGTAAAAAAATACACAAAATACAATTAACGATAAAAGTCACAAAATTAACATTTTGATTATTTCTTTTTTTTCTTGATAATCGTCAAAAAATTCTCTATTTAATGGTTGTTGTGACCTTTGAAGATTTTAATTGAAGTTTTTTTAATTTATTTTTTTTTTAGCTATAAACAATTCATGTTTTAGTGGTTTTCGTAAAAATTAATGAAAAACATTTTTTTTATTCTTAATCTGAAATATAATAAGTTTTTTTTTTAAATATTCAACGAATTTGGCACTTTAAAACACACACACACACACACAAAAAAAAACAATTTCAATCTACGATATTGAATGAACCGAGTTTTTTTTTTTCCTAAAATATTCAGTCTTTTTCCCCAAACAGAAAAAAAAAATTGTGCCTCTTTCATTTCGGGACTATTAGGACAAATTTAAAAAAGGTGGGTACGTAAATAAAAATAAATAAATAAATACTGATTATGAAAAAAAATTACAGCGTTATAAAGTTCTTTTCTAATTATTTGCCCTAAATATATTTGTATACTTTTTTAAATGAATTTTTTTATTTTACAAATATTTTGATCATTGAAAAAAAATATATACAAAAATTCCTTATTTTGTTCATTGAAAAAAAAAATATATATAAATTTATTATTTGGTTGATTGAAAATAAAATATAAAAATTCATTATTTTATTCATTGAAAAAAATATATATCTTTTGTAAAATAAAAAAATTCATTTAAAAAAGTATACAAATATATTGTGTATATTTATTTTTATGATTGTGAACTGTTGTCCGAAACGCAACTAAAAAAAACCTTTTTTTCAGAGAAAATTAATTTCATATGACACCGGTCAACCGGTGATAAAAGAATAATGTGCTTTTCAAAATGGCCGATCTATGGGGGATTATACTCCACGATTGCCGTGCTTTGCTTGTGTGTTCAGGTCCTTGTTGCTCTGGGGCTTGAAGTTTAGTTTAAACTACCGTGGAATTTCCACGGGTTCTGCTAGTTTTCTATGATTCTGAGAAATAAAACGTGATTTCACACGAAATTATAATTTTTTTTCCGTATTAAAAAAATATTTTCGTGAGTGGATGGTGATGGATGGGTTCGGATGTTTTTCGTAGTTAATTGAAACATGTTTAAACATGCGATTCCCATAAGGAGGGGGACGAGGAAGCGACCGGTTTTCATTTGTACAGATCAGATAGGGAGTGGTGGGAGATGAGGCGTGTATTTTATAGTGGTGGTAGGTGTTATTGAAAATCAGCTGTCTCTGTCTACTCAATCCTCCCTCCAAGCATTCTCCGTTAGAAATACCGTTAGAAATACCAACAGTTAAGAAGTTTTTTTCAAGATTTTAAGAAAACAGACTGCTGGCCCAAAGGTTAATATCACTCGAGATTTTTCATTCTGCGGCCTACACTTAGGATGGAAAAAGAAAAATAAGCATTGAATGCCAATATTCAATATTCTTCATACAACAGGCTGAAGGCCGAAATGTCACTCGATGTTTTTTTCATTCTGTGACCTACACTTACGATGAACGAAAGAAAAAAAGCAAACAAACTCCCCAAGAACTTTTTACAACAGGCTACGGGCCCAAAGATCCAAATCACTCGAGATTTTTCATTACATTACCTACACATAAGATGGAAAAAAGAAAAAGGCAAACGAATGCTAATTTTCCATACAATAGGCTGATGAAAGGTCTGTATCACTCGAGATTTTTCATTCAGTGACCAACAAATTTGGTAGAAGAAAGAAAAAAAGGCAAAAGAATGCCAATACTCCCCTGAACTTCATACAATTGGCTGCGGGTCCAAAGATCGATAGCACTCGAAATTTGTCGTTCTGTGATTTTTATTTAAATGAATTAACTATAATGAAATAGAAATGGATTTCAATACTTATCAAACACAAAAATGTAAAAAACTGATTTTAACAACAGTCAGAATTACATTCACCCAAGAAAATGGACGTGGAAGAATCTCAAAGTACTTATGATTACGAGTGTTATTTAAAAGCATTTAAGCCTGATGTTAAGACTCTCACCTGAAAATTATAAAAAAGTAGTATTGTTAGCGACAATCAGTGAGCGACATCTTTGACACAACAACAAAATAAACAAAACAGATCAAAACAAAAAAACTTATATATATATATATATATACGTGTGTGTGTGTGTGTGTGTGTGTGTGTGTGTGTGTGTGTGTGTGTATACTTATTCAAGCTCCAAAACCAGTTTTACGTGTTTATTACATTGCAGGACTTTTTGTAATCAGTTTAACTGTTGTTCTTCACCCAAATGAGTTACTCTCATTGAATTGACCGGTCTCACCTATCCAGGTCTTTGAAATCAGTGTTATCCTTACACGTAGATGGGTTACTCTCCGAGCTAAGGAGACGCATTTGCTCGAAGTAGCTGAAAGTGAATGTAATGATTTTGACTGTGATTTGAACTCGTATTATACAATTCCAGAGTATGAGCTTCTACCACTCACCCTTCCGAATTATTTAAGTATTTATAAATTATCGCGAATGAATACATTTATGTTTATTTACGGTGTATTCATTTATAAAACTTGT
>JAYKTE010550449.1:0-7500 GCA_036873565.1 Xipholeptos notoides | reverse complement strand
AAGGTCATATATTTTTACTTAAATTAGTGACATGTGACAATATGTGCCACCAAAAATTAAAACGTCATTACATTACACAGAACACATTTTCACAATTATTCACAATTAAGATAAAAGCCTAAATTTCATCATAAAAGCAAAATGATATAAAACTTTTGCTAAAATTTTTTATAAAATTTCAAACTTTTTTCAAAAAAAAAAAAGAAGAACCAGTTTTCGGTAATATTTGGCCCAATATTCTAAAAAGATTTTTAAATCGAAATTAATTTTTGTGTGTGTAATATGCTTGTTCGAAAGTAAAGTAACAATGATAAGGATGAGTATTAACACTAACAGTCCTAAAAATAGCTCTAAACATTTTACAGATAGTAAGGGTTGTGTCAGCATTCTTTATTTATGTAATAAGGTTTTCTTGGGAAGATCAGGGTTTTTGCTCTCTTTTTTTTTTTTGTCTTTACTTTGGTTTCTCACCTTGCAATTACCAGTTTTTATTTTCATTTTTATTTTTTCTTCATATATCTGGGACAGAGAGATTGCTAGTAGTACTAGTGTGTCAACACAGAATTAAATCTTAGTTGAAAGTACCGAATTTCTAAAGAGTAGGAAGTAACACTTCATTTTTTAAGTGAGTATATGGGTGGGGGCTTAGAATTTTAGAGTCGTGGAAAAAACGCCCTTTCTATTTGAAAAAAAAAATCAAAACAAGTTGTTTGTGTGGTAACTTGTGTTTTTTTGGTGTTTTTGGCTGACATACTTACGAGACAGAGAGAGGGAGCTCATGCAGGGTGGTTTGAGTTAAGCTTGAGGTTAGAGTTAGAGTCGAGATTAGGGTTAGGGTTGGAGTTTAGAGTTAGAGTTGAGATTAGTGAGTGTCATGTTTGAGATTTACCTCATAAAAAGAATAAAATTAATACCAACATCTAGTTTGCCCCACTTTAAGTTACATTATGTCTATTTTTAAAAAGCATTTTTGTGTTTAATTTATTCCTATTTTATCGGTCGGTCTTTAACTTCACTCACTCCCTGGGAACTTTCTGGTATTGTTGGGAACCTTTTCTAAATAAATGATGAACTAATTTAGTTTGTGAAATGATTTATTTATTTTATTTACTAGAAGTATTTTACCGGATGCTTAAAAAGACTTTAAATAAATTATTTCACATTATTTTTAATGAAAATCTATTCGTAAAAAAAAGCTGTAGTACTTGTTGACTTGAAAAAAAACTGTAAAAATATTTTTAATTCTAAAATAATTTGAGTTCAAATGCCAGCTATTTAATTGAACGTTCGGCTATAGACTACTGTTAAATACTGGTTGTTGTTAGCATCTGTTGAAAACCACGACATGGTAAATTATTAAAATTTAAAAAAGTATATCTAAATCGATGTTTTTCCGACTAAAAACTGATTTAAAATTTTGTCCCAGGTCTGAATTCCCTTTATGTCAAATTCAAAGACTGTAGACAAAGAATTGGCAGAAAAAATCGCCTGCGCGCACGCATTTTTCACTTTAATAGATATATTATTGGTTCATTTTTTGAGGGGTAAAAAAAAAAGCAAGTAGAGAGCATTTTAACAAAATAAAGAATATTCTCAATCCTAGATGAAACTCGATAATTTTTATTTTGCAGACTTCTTGTCCCCATCGCCTGAACCATTGATCCGCTGAAACATTGTAAAATTAACAAATGTAAAGTAGGAGTATTATCCCGCATAATAAATGAATGATTAAAATAAGTTAGAAGAAGAAAGTTCTGAGACTGGAGGCAGGCCCGAAGACCGCTCTGCTGTTGATTTACATCATTTTTATTCTATTTGAATTTAAATCTTAAACCTGAAATCTTTCAACCCCCAAATAATATTTTGAAAATTAAAAGATTCCCTTCTTTGCAAAATATTATCTTCTACGTCCATTGTCATTAATTGTGAGATGAGGCTTCATAAACGAAAACTAATAATTTTATTTGGACTATTTATAGTCCAATAGAGCCAATAATGGCTCTGGTCATAAAGAAGATGAGGATAATCCTTATCTTCTTCATGGACAGAGCCCCAGCCCACCCCATCAGGGAGGTCTTTCTTTTCATCTTCCATTCCAGCTTCTATTAGACATGAAGAAAAAGAAGTTAGCGAGCTGCCCAGCACTGCCACTACTGACCTATTGAAAAGTTATGAAACTGAAAAAAAAAGTTCAAATTATTCTAGACCCACAAATTGCCGACGTAAATGTTTGTTAATTTGTGTTTTATGGGACGGCATATCAAGCTTTTTAGGTCATTTAATGCCGATATCAATCTTTTTTGAAAAAGGTTCTTTTTTGTCGACAGGTAGTTTTTTGAATAGCATAAAGAGCATTATTTAATCCATAGCTGGAGATAATAGGAGGATTCATACCTTTCCCAAGAGTGTTAGTCCAGAATGAGAACGTAAATGGAAGGACTGGGATTCGAACTCGTGTCGTGTATTATTACGATTCCAAAGTGCGACTAACTAACTACCCACTGTCCCAAGTCGATTTCCCCCAGAGTAAATGTACATATTTTTTAATGTTTCTGTAACTTTTGTTGAATGTTTTTGCCATACTATATACACTTTTTGGTGTGGTGGTGTTTGTGAGTGTGTGTGACTGGCATGGGTATTTACTGCAGTCTGACTTTAAACGTGTGTCTGTCTCTGTGTGTGTGTGTGTGTGTGTGTGCGTTTGTGTGTGTGTGTGTGTGTGTGTGTGTGTGTGTTTATTTTAACTTATTCTTTGGGGATAGTTATTTGAGAATTTCGTGTCGTGTCGTCATCATAATCATCATCACCCGTTGTTGTTTTAAGTTTTTAGTTTAGGGGGAAGGGGAAAGGGAGGGGGCTATGTTTGACTTTTTGTACTTAATTTTTCAAACACTTTTTCTTTCTCTCTCTGTGTCACAAAAAACAAACATTATTACACGCACCACACACCACCACACCACACACACCGACTCTCTCTTTCTTTCTCACTATTTCTCTCTCGTTCTTTCTCTTCCCCCCTCTCTCCCCCTCTGTCTCTCTTTCTCCCAGCTGAGACGCACACACACAAGTTTGACAAAAAATGTCACTTTTTGTTTTATTTTATTTTAAATTTTTTTAGGAGGGTACTGGCTGACTGACATTTTATTATTCCAAGTAACATTATTATTTTTTTAATTCTTTCTTCTTTTTTTTCAAAAATTTAGATTTTTTTTTCATTTCCTTTCCGGTCATTGAATGCCGAGAATTGACTATCATTTTTGAGAAAAATCTTTTTTTTTTTTGTTGATATTTTTAGTTTTTGGGCATTGGCTTGAGGGAAGGATACTCTACCTTTCCCATAGCCCCAACTAGGAACTAAACGAAAATAAATAATGTGAATTTGAATTTGAATTTAAATTGTAGATTATTCTTTTTCTCACAATTTTAAATTTCATCGTTACTTCATCCTATCATCTGCTCTCTGTGCCTGTGACAAGAGGACTTCAGGACTTACTTCCCGTTTCGAATTATGGTTCGATTTTATTTGATTTTTTAAGTTATTTTTATAATTTTACCTTTTTTTAAATTCTAAATTTGTAAAACAAAAAAACAAAAAAGGTAGGGGGCATGCCCTGCCAAAAAATAGAAAACAGTATAATTTAACAAAACTTCTGCAAAAATGGTAATTTATTCACGATTTTGGAAAATAAGTTGTTTTGTCGCTTTAAAATACACTTGTTTTGTTAATTAAAGAAAACAACAAAATATAAGCTGATGATTATCTTTTATTTTTTACAAAGAGCCGAAAAAACATATTGAAAAAGGAGGAGAGATATGTTCTTTTCTTTTTTGCTCATAATGACCCCACCCCACTACCTCACCCCTAAGAAAAAAGTGATATGCCATTAAACAAGTAAACCAAACCAAACCAAACCAAACCAAACCAAACAGTTGATTTTTGTTTTGGCTTTCTTTCTTCTTTCCTTTTTTTAATTAAAACATTTTTGTTTAGACGGAAGAACAAAATTTCTATTGTAGAAAGAGAGAGGTGAGAAAAGGAGAAAGTAAGATAGGGAGAGTGGGGTTTTGGAGATTCTAGAACTTACTTCCCCATTTTTTCATAAACTTATGTTAGTTCCCCTTTGTGATAATTTATTATTATTATTATTTCTGTTTAAAAATTAAAAAAAATTATAGTTATTAATTTGACAGCACGAAAAGCATCAGCAGCAGTTTAGATTCTGACCATGAACCTGAAGAAGGCCAAAAGGATAAAAGTCACTAGTCACTTCTATTAAAGTAGCCGAGTAAAATTAACATAGAAAGCTGAGGAGTGACCAGGCCATATCGCCCCCATAAAAAATATACGAATTATCACGGCTCGCATCATATCAAGGATTCCGAAAAACAATTAATTGTTCTAGTTGATTTTTTTCAATATCTCCAAATTAAAATTCACCATTTGACAAATAAAATAAAAATTATCACAATCTCCTTACTCCTTTTTTTTTTTTTTTTCCTAATCTTCCTTCACTTCTATGTTACTTTGAGTTTCAAGAAGTCAGAATTAATTGAATGAAATTCCAGACTGGACAGACCACATTTCGGGGAAACTAAAACGCAACAAACACATAATAAAGTACTTATAGCGGAGAGCAGACAGAGCACGAGAAAGAAAAAGATAGAAAAAGACGGACTAAATGAACGAGCAAGCAAGAGAGAAACAAACAGAGAGAGGGAGAGAGACAGACGGGGCGGGGAGACAGATACATAGGAGGAGAGAAAGAAAGTAGTGGATGAGAAAGAAAAAATAGTTTTAGCGCACACCAGCACAAAACCAGTTAAGACGTCGGGTCGTTCGTACGCCTTTTTAACTGCGGCTTAAGATAAAACAAACAAAAAATCTCCAAAAAAGTAAAAGAAATATAAGTTTTATTTTTACATGAAACCACAACTTAGTTGTAAAAACAAACAAGCAAAAAAAGATTTTTAGTCTAAAAGTTAGTGTTAGTGTGCGTCAAAAAAACAAAACTTTCTGTAAAAAAGAATCAAATCTAAAGCAAACAAAACCAACACGACCTAAACTAACAACCACACATGGGAATAACGTAGCCCCATATTTCTCTTTATTTGGGGGAGGAAATGAAATAACTTACAAAAAGATAATATAAGCGATTTAATTTATACATATATATTGTGGATTAAAAAAGAAAAAGCCACACTTTCTAAAATCTCCTCCTGGACAGACAGACAGCGTCAACAAACCTAAGGGTTTATTTTTACAACTTGGGGAAAATACTTGATTGTGGACACACTACCCCTGAAAAGGCTCTTTTAAAGGTTGGTTTTATCCAAAATAAATTCTTGAAACTGATTTGTCATCAGTTAAATGTTTCATATTTATTATTTCATAGTTGTTGTTTTTGTTGTTTGTTGTGTTAAAGTATGTCATTTGTCTAGTTTTTGTGATTTTAACTTCGCTCGCGACATTCAATGTCTTCTTTTCGTTTTCATTATTATTATTCCTGTTTTCTTTTTCGTTAGGATCCGAAGAAAGAAATTTTTGTACGACTTTCTAACATTTGAAATTAAAATAAGTTTTTTGTTTTGCAATATTTTTCTACGTAAACTCAGCATTTTGATCGTAGGAAATTTGTTAAATTTACTTACCATTAAAAATATAAATATTTTTTAACAACTTTCGCGGCTTCGCCTCGACTCTCTCCTCCTTCAAACCAACTTTTTGAGTTAATTATTCGGATAACTTTCTCGAGAAATCTGCAAAGCAAAACGCAAACTTTTATGTTCGGTATATTTAGGCAGCAGTTGATACAAACCTGTTTCTTGGTTGTTTGCATTGTGTTAAACTAAAGTCGACGAAAGACAGTTTTTGGGAGTAGTTTTGATTTCTATTTATTCATTTATTTTCGGAATATAAATATTTCCCAGTTTTGGGGTCTTTAAATTTCTATTTGTGTCCATTTTTTGCCAGTGGAGACGTGTAAAGAATTTTGACACAGTTTGGGGGGAAAACCAACTAACCTACTACTACCACTACTAAGCTAAACAATTATTGCTATTCAACCCCTAAAAACCTGATGCTTTTAAGTTCAGGAAAACCGGGAGGAGGAGGGCAACCTAGTTTTGCAAGAGAGAGAGAGAGAGGGAGAGAAGAGTGGGAAGTTACATATTTTTGTCTGAAAATAAAACTGCTGAACAGTGAACAGTACTGACTGAACAGTAACAGTATAACACTAACTAAATTAAACTAAAAGTAACCTTTTAAGGTTAAATGAATATTCCTTGGACGGTCCTAAAGGTTTTTTTTTTAATTTATTATTTTGTGAGCTCTTTAAGTTGGTTTTTGATGAGGTAAGGGTTCTTTGCAAAATGCCTTATTTGTTGGCTGTCTGTCCACAAAAAAACACAAATCACAGTCACAGTCACAGAGCATTTCCATTTAACCTACACCCAGGGTGAAATGAGAGAGAGATAGAGAAGGGGGGGTTGATTTTAAACCAAAACATCCACTTACCAGTGGATAGGTAGTCGGAATTCGGAATCGAAGTTTCGAATTTAGTAATACGGCTTAGGTGATTTAATGCCGAGAACAATCATTTTTTGATAAACCTTTTTGTCCACACGTAGTTTTTTTAATATGCCCTATTTAACCCATCTAGTAGGAATGTGAGGATTAATACCTTTCTCTAGTGTTAGTCCAAATATGAACGCAAATGGAACGAATGGGATTCGAACTCGCGTATTACGATTTCGAAATCCGACTAATCCAGAATACACTGCCATGTGGACTTCCCGGTATCCCTGTCCGTGTGCGTATCCTTTTCGTCCGTTAGTGTGTATGTGCGATGTGCATGTGCGTACGATGCGACTTTCCGTATACCTGTCTGTGTGTCTATACGTGTATGTGTTGTGTTGTGTTGTGTTTGTGTATCGGCGATACACAACACAACATCGGTGTGTGTATTTATTAGCGTGTGTGTGTGTGTGTGCACGCGTCTCTCTGTTCCCGCGTGTGCGTAGAAATAGTATGTGTGTGTGGTGAGTATCTCAAAAAATGTCCAGACGAAAATAAAATAATTTTTCGTTCTGGTATTTTTATCAATTTTATCTGAAATCGGAAAAATAATGTCAACTTAGGTCATCTTTTTTTCTTTTTCTTTTCTTTTGTTTGCTCTGTCTCTCTCTGTCTCTTTCTCTCTCTTACACGCACACACACACCCACACCTGTCACAACAAACACACACACACACACATATATTCCTTGTCTGCATGTGTGAATAATGTGTAGAGGCGAAATATCTAATGTAAAGGAAATCATTTGTTTGTTTTTTTTAAATTCTAGTACACATCAGTCTCTCTTTTCTTTCTTTGCTCGAAAAATGGGTCAAATATTGAATTTTTGTTTATAAAACTGTTTTCCGTTTCTCTCTCTCTCTCTCTCTCTCTCTCTCTCTCTCTCTCTCTCTCTCTCTCTCTCTCTCTCTCTCTCTCCCCTCTCTC
>JAYKTE010549338.1:0-18473 GCA_036873565.1 Xipholeptos notoides | reverse complement strand
AAGTGATGCCTCACTGTGTAGTTTTATTTCTTGTAATAATATCTTCAGATTTTCTCTGTATTTGTCTTCAAAATAAGGTTTATTTTAAATTTGCCATCAGATCTGAACTAATGAACCCCTGATTTTTATATTGAAAGAAGTTCTCATTGTTTTCTTATGTGATAATGAGAAGGTATATGCTTATGTGAGGTTGAAGTTAACAACTACTGTGAAATTTACATGGATTCTGCTAGTATGTAATTATTATCACAAGCAGCAAAACTACAAATATATTTTTCAAAAATACTATATTTCTCATTGTGTTACTTAGAGCATTCCGACTAATGTGCATATCTTTATAATTTTATACAAAACATTTCTTCACTTGTTTTTTTTTCTATTTAGAACTGTATGTAATTTTTTTGTCCAAACTTAGTTTTTTGGGTTTTCTTTTAATAACACAATATGCACTATTTAACCCATAGCTGAAAGGAACGTGGCAATTCATACCTTTCCCAAAGGTATTAGTCCAAGCATTTACATTCCTATGTTGGCTTTTTACGCAGTTTGTTTGTTTAACAACATATCAACCTTTTTAAGGTCAATTAATGCCAAGAACAATCATTTATTGGTAAACATTATTTTTGTCAACACTTATTTTTTTTTAAGTAACATAATATGCACCATTTAACCTATAGTTGAAGGGAATGTGGGGATTCATACCTTTTCCCAAGGTTATTAGTCCAAGCATGAACGCAAACGGAATTACTGTGATTCGAACTCGCGTACTAAGATTCTGATATCTGACTGTTTATCCATTGGGCCAAACTGATTTTAACCCCCCCCCCCCAACTAACTTGCTTAAATCAAATATTCATACAGCCGTCTAAACACCCTCCTCCGTTCTAGTCAGACTTGCAAATTTTTTGGCATCATTTTCTTTGTTTTTTTGGGGGGTGGGGGGATGCAAGCGTAGAGTTTGCTTGTAGGTGCATGGATGTTAAACAAACATTTGCCCCTCACCAAAAAAAAAAAAAAAATTTTTTTTTTTATGAAGTTACCAATAAACTTGAGTGCTTTCGGCAGCCAACGAAAGTTTTCAGGTAATAATGAAAATAGGTAATAATAAAAGCATAAAACCAGTCAATCGAAAGAAAAAAACATTTTTTTTAAAAGACGAGAAGAGATTACCCGATACTGCCCAGCTATCAAATATGATGAATAGATATGTCAATACTTCTCCTAGATTTTCTGCTCTTTTGATGTCTTTAATTTGGCTTATTAGGTACTTGCGCCGGGACGTGGAAATACCCAGCTTAGTGTCTGGGGACACGGTTAAAACCACTGGGTAGATGCACCCTTAGTCTTTGGTAAAACAGGCATCCTGGAGAAGAAAAACTCTGAAGTAAAAACCTGAGGTCTAATCACTAGGATAGATACACCGTTAGTCTTTGGTAAGACAGGTATCTCGGAGAAGGAAAACTCTGAAGTAAAAACCTGAGGTCTGCTGTTCATGTAGTCCGTGGCAATCACTTGCACCGACTGTGTGTTATCGGCAGTTCCAAGAAGTGTCGATGGTGTTACACAAGCCTTCACTACTATAAACAAATCTCTGTGTAGGCCATACATGGTTTGATGACACTTTCCATCGTCTCACAAGATGGACAGATGGCATCAAATTAAATACGAATAAGTAAAATATTTGGTTGTTCAAAAAAAAGTTCTAAGTGACTTTAAAAAAATTGTTTATGGCATCAGCAAACAAACTTGCATTGAACTGGATCTTAGATAAATCTTTCGTTGTGTTATATGTGTCTTCATTGCTCTACACCATAGTTTGTTTGTGTCTTTACAGCATATCAACCATTTTAGGTCATTTAATGCCGAGAACAATCATTTTTGGTAAACGTTAGTTTTTGTACACACAGTTTTTTTAATGACACTAATTACACTATTTGACCCATAGCTGGAGGGAATGTGGGGATTCAGTATTAGTACGAATATGAACGCAAACGGAGCAACTGGGATTCGAACTCGCGTACTACAATTCCGAGGTTCGACTGCCTACCGATTGGCCCAAACCGACTTCCCCTTTATAAGTTTGCATAAACAAATATATTTCATTCGTACAGATGGGTGCCAATAGTGACAACATAGAATTAATTACATTTATTTGCGAATTTGTCTAAACAGGTTTCCAATAGTTAATTCAGTTTGGTTTCACAGCATATTATTAACCTTTTTTAAGGTTGGAACAGTGGAAAAAGCTCGGTCTCTGGAATCATATTACACGAGTTCAATTCCCAGTCAAAAACCACTACACAGCTGTCTCTGGCAGATGAAGCTCGTTAACTCGGGAGGGTAATTCATCTAGGTGAAGAGCAACACTGATTACAAAAGCCCATTATAATGAGGCCTTGTGCCTAACTTGGCTTGACCAAGTAAATATAATATTATTAACCTTTTTATTGATTTAATGCCAAGGATAATCATTTTTATAAATCCAACACATTGTTTGAATAACACTTATAATATTTGCACTATTTAATCCATAGCTAGAGGAATAAGGAGATTCATACTTTGTTCCAGCAGTATTAGTCCAAATGTGAATGTTAAGGCACTACTTAGATTTGAACTCGAGTACTAAAATTCCCAAGACTGAGTATTTATCCATTGCCCTACAGGTTTCCCAGGTAATTCAATTGTCAAGATGTTTTGTCAATATATTTATAAATATGGAGTGAAATTAACCTTAGTAAATAGTTATAGATAACTGCATTTCAATATTCTTTAATAAAAATCTTTTTATTGAAGAGCGTGATAAGATAATAAATCCAATGTGTATCTAAACTGATAAATTGACAAGCCTGAAAAGTATTAAGTAAATCTTAATTGTTGCGGTGAATTGAAGCAATTTATTTACAAAAAGACGTGCTGTAATATTCACTTCTTTTGATGTATGATTTATTCCCATAAACTACTACAAAGGTTTGGCATTTAAAAGAAAATTTTGTTTTAAATATGGATTAAAATTTGGCTTGAAATGTAGGAAATTTTGTTTCTAACTAAGTTAAAAAAAAAGAGAGTAGCTTCCTTGGTATCAGAACAACCTCCGGCCCCAGTGGATTCCAAAAACGGTTGTTCTGGAGCTTATTCACTTTTTTGTATAAGTCGGTAACAGTAGCAGCGGTGGTAGTTTTATTCCCGTCCAGGGGTAATTTCTAATTATTACTGCTTTTAGCCAGAGAAAGTTCTTCTTTTTGTAGAGTTCTACTTTATGCTAATTCCCCACTCTTCTAGTGGGGAATTAGCATAAAGTTAAGATATGCTGATTCTCCCGAAAGAATTTAGAATTTTTCTAACAGAAATGTTTAATTTACATTTTTAAAACTACTGCTTCATAAATAGAATTATAATCTATTAATTAATATGACAAAAATTCCTATTGTGTCATGCTTATTCGTTCACGACCTTGTAAAATTAGCCAATTGCTATATTAAAACACATCTTAATAATTACTTGTAGTTTATTAATACATTTTACTAAGATAATTGCTTTTATATTTGTTTAATAAATAGTGCCCTGTAAAAATTTTATCTAAATATGTTTTGTTTTGTTGATTAAAAGGAATATTTATCATTACTGTATTTCGTTTGTTGCTTTTAAATGAAGTAAATAAAAAAAATCTTCGATCAACTTCATAATAATAATAATAATAATAATAAGCAGCATTTATAAATTCTGTGAAATGTTTACGTGTTAGCAAATAATACAAAGATAATAATGCAAAAAAGAGAGATTAAAAAGTAAGAAAAGGTGCAATAAAATTTTAACTTACTTCGGCCAAAAAAATGTGTAACAAAGGCCTGGGCAAGCATCATTTGACCAGAACGTATCATACAACCCCATCCACAATCAGTGGTCAATTTTGTTCCTTTCAGAGGTTCAAAATCTCGTCGATAAGTGAACCACAGGCGACTAGCAAAATCTAACTTAAATAGCTCCATATTATTCACACGGCTTTGAGTACCTTCTTTGGTTTTGCCATCAGATTCATCTGAAAATTTAAGAATATATTTAATAAAGATAAAGAAGATATAGAGAATACATCTCATTGATATTTTACATCTCTACAGAAGTGTACACATATACATATACATATACATACATTATTCAGACAAGTTTCATTAAAATGAATTTTAATTTTCTTTTTTAATATTTTTAATTTGATTTTTTCTTGTTTTCTAAATATTTAAAAATATTAAAAAGGAAACCCAGCTACTAAGTCTCTTGTTAGAAAACAAGAAAAAATCGAATTAAAAATATTAAAAAAGAAAATTAAAATTATTTTTAATGAAACTTGTCTGAATAATGTTTGATTTGTAATGATTGAAGAATGAGTCACCACACCACACACCATAATGGTTGAAGACAAGAGAGGAAGAGGTGTTATCATTCAATGTAGTTGTTTGTGGTTGATGAAATTACAGAAAGTATTTTTTATAAAATTTCATTTTTCCACAAATAAGGGTTTAGGAGATGTGGAAAAGTTATTGTGCTGTTTCCCCTTCTGTGATTAGGTGTATGTCTTTGGGAAAGAAAAACAGAAATTTAAGGGATTGGTCAAGTAAGGAATTTGTGTTGTGTCATGCCAGTTGTAATCAAGGTGTAACCGTAAGAAAAGAAGAGACAATGTAAGAAGATGCATGATGAATAAGTAGTAATTTGACCTAATATATTTTTTTGTTTCTGTCATATCCATTACAGATTTAAGAAAGAGTATCAAAAAGCTATCATATTCAAGTTATTCGGAATTCTACTCTTATTTTCATTATTTCTTCAGCCTAAGTGCCCATTCAACCTCTTTCAGTTATTACTCGAGCTTGGCAGAAATATTGATATCTAACTTGGAAGTATTCTCAAAACTGCAAAATTATTATCCAATCCATGGCACAGACAAGCCTGTCCACATTCTATAAGCATTATCATCAGACATTTTGTCATTTTGGCATGGAAGTTCTTGAGTTCAAGTAACACCTGAAGAAGACTAAGGTATGCATCAGCCAAAACAAAATGAAAATAAAAACAACAGGTTTTAAAAGTAATTTCATAAATTTTACCTTTAAATATTGCATTCATTTTTCACACTGTGTGCCCGTTAAAAATAATGGGTTTTGAAAATAATCTAATAAAGTTCACCTATAAATATTGCATTCATTTCTTACATATAACTTATTTTAAACAGTTTTATACATTTATAGCAAAACAAAATAATTCAAATAATTATTCTACCCAAATATCAAAAATCTACTAGAAACCAAAAAAGCTAAAATATATCAATATAGATGAAAAATTAAAATGTTTGAAAATAAAATTCATTAAATTATCCTTCAAACCTTTATTGGATATGTTTTTTGGGTTTTTTTTAATGGTCTCTATTCACTCAATAAACACAATAATTTACTTGTGATTATTACTTACAACTAATAGCCAGAGATAATCTCTAGATTAGTTAATTTCCTGCATTTCTCAACTCGAGTACTTTGAGTGAGAATGTTTCAATTTATATTTTTTTCAACACTTATGTTAATAATAATAAAAATATGCTTTTTTTTTTAGACGTGTGATTTAAAAACAGGATGAAAGGAGTGGGTTTAGTGTTAACAGGTGAATTCTAGCGCACAACTCTCCGCTTTATCACTGACATCAATAGAGGTAAACGGTACGGGGGAAATAGTTGTTTTTGTCTATATTTAAAAATAAAATTAAATGTGATGAAATATTTTTTTGTATTATATTTTGAATAAAACAACAAATTATTTAATGCGACTAAATTCTGTGTGGGAAAAATTTATGATTTTAAACACTATCTTTACAAAATAAATCCTCCTCGCCTCTTTTACAGGTCATTAATCCTTTGGACCCCGACTTAAAATTACTAACTAGTCAACCAGAGCTGTTCTATAACTAGACAATGAAGGGCAGAAATATTGGCCGTGTGGTATTTTGCATTTTGTCACCTAGGCCGATATATCGGCCCTTCAGGGTTCAAAGGGTTAAAAGTGATTTTCTTGCCAGCGACAAGACAGCCGATTTTTGTTTAGAGGATAGAACTAAAAAATAAAATAAAAGTTAAACCTGATTTAGTGTGGAAGGTATTGGATATTGCTTGCATCATTCATATAAAACCAAAAATTAAATTATTAGTAGTTTTAAAAAAATATATTAATTATTGATTCTTTTATGATGAATGAATAATGTAGAAACAGCAGCAGTCAGTCAGTCAGCACTTACTACAAACAGTAAATGGCAACTGCAACGAAGTAAATATCTAGTGAGCGTTCTAATTCTTTTTCCTAATTAAAGTCTTTCTGGGTTTTTTTTTTGTTCCCCCACCCCACCCCAGAGATCTAGCAAAGAAGCCTATTGTTTATAATTGTCTGGATGCACTTTGTCTTAAAACTTTGGTTTCACATTCAAACCAACAAAAAAAATAAATAAATAAACAAAGGTTCACAGGTTTATAGAAGATGTGGGAAAGTTAGTGTTGTTCCTCTATTTTTGGTTAGGTACTGTGTTTATTCTGCTGCCATGCCATATACCCAGAAGTACATTCAAGTTACTAAAATTTTAGTGCTTTCACATCAATACAAATCTCACTATGATATTTGGGATGTCTGTAAATAAAAAAAATCTTGCACCAAATTTTTCGGACAACTTCGTAGTATTATATAGCCAGCTAAATGAAGTCAATATCTTCAGATAAAATCTATTCTTCTTTCCTTAATCATAGACAGAAGTATTCTTTAGGTACATCTATTTTTATCTAAAAGACAAACTAGGTTATCCACAATTGAGCTATTTTCTTCTTGTCACTGTTCCAATTTTTGGGTTTCCATTCTTTTCTAAAAGTGAAATTTTGTTTTCTTTTTGCTTGGTAACTCAAAAATAAATAAAAGAAGGAAAATGCTCTTTCTTTTTAGACCAATTTTTTTTCTTCATAAAAAGAATGCAACATTAAATAAGAGACTTTAACTCTTTGAAACTATATTGTACAAATAAAGTACCTATTATTTCTATCAATTTAATTAGTGGTGGTACTAAAACAGTACCTCTCATTCATATTGGTTTAATTAGTGATGGCAAATGTGGA
Organism: Xipholeptos notoides; assembly: GCA_036873565.1. Classification (NCBI taxonomy): domain Eukaryota; kingdom Metazoa; phylum Mollusca; class Cephalopoda; family Idiosepiidae; genus Xipholeptos; species Xipholeptos notoides. Next base: position 11,341 of record JAYKTE010549338.1, on the reverse strand, counting down.
GACAAGCAGAATTAAGTAATCTCACAACGCATTTCTAGAAATAGGTCAAATTTATTACACATATAGACTGGGGCCCCATGGTCTATGTCACTGTAGAATTTTCACTCTGATGTACACTTAGGATAGGAGAAAAAAAAAAGGACAAGCATACCAATACTTCGCTTAACATCATACTATTTTTCCCCAAGCGCAGATTTTGCAGATTTGTGAGAATTTAATACCAACAACATAATCTTTAATAAATCAATGTTGACAGTGATTGTAGCAGTGAATAAGTCGAATTGTAACTGGTCAGATTTTGGGGAAAAGCTAACCAATATTTCAGCATCCAATTTGTGGATTAAGATTGAAATAGATTAATGTAACCAAATTTTGCTTTGGAAAAGTTACGGAAAAATTCCTCATAGCTTTCTATACAATATTTTCAAAAATATTATGCCCTCCACCTTTATAGGCCATTAAAAGTGTCTTTCCGACCACCCCAAGTGAAAGAGGGAAAAGCAAAACAATAAACAAACTTAACTCTGGGGAACAATATTGAACAGTTTCTGTTATCACATTTTTATTCCTTTTTTGAATTTACATGGATAAAAAGATGAAGTGGTGAGTGGAGTGGACATTGGTTGGCACTGACCATGGTTACAATAGATAAAAACAATTCTAACTGGAGCCATCAACAATTTTTTTTTTGAAAATTTAAAGATCTTTTTATTATTTGAGGGTCAGGGTATATTTCTAAAAGGCCTTTAGCACCAGAACAAAAACTTCTAAGGCCTTTGAAAAAAAAACTTGAAGAAACTCAAAAATAAGTTATATTTTTAAGGCACTTTAAAAGTTTTGTATTTATTCATTGTTTATTATGGGAAACTTTGCAAAAATTTTTAAAACCTTGAAACATATTTATTACACACACAAACATTCAAATGTATGTATTAATATGCATACATACTCTCACAATTACAAAATACACACAAACACTGAATACTTTATAACTTCATCCACTTAAAATGAACCAAAATTTTGGAAATAAAAACAATTAAGAATTATTACAATAATTCTTATTTATGGATTTAAAAAAAAATCCTTGTAATAAAGAAGACAAAGAATGTTTACATTAGGATTAATTCTTTGGAAAGTTGGTTTATACACATACATGCATGCATTTACATACATAAACACACACCTATATACACACAAATGAACACAAAAATACAGATACATATTTGCATATCTTGAAAATAAATTAAGTTTAGAGGAATGTTTTTGGCAAACCAAAAATGAAAGATGAATTACATATATATTTCTAAAAGTACTAATCAGATTATTTTCCTCATCTATAATTAATTATAATCAATTAGTATTTTAGAATTCATCATAATTCATCTCAAGGATTTTGAATAATAACATATTTGTTTCTTTTAATTTTGAATTTAGTGGAAACTAAACATGAATGATTAGGTCTATTGCAGGATTTTTTAATAAAGATGTGTAAATATTAAATTGTAAAGAAATTTTAGTTTTATAAAAATATGGAAGCAAAGGAAAAAAAATATATTTTCGATGTAGAAATTACTTTTTAATTTAATAAGGATTACAACTGAAATTCCAAATTTTTATAATTTAACAGATGACTTTATTATTTTTCAAAATCCTTGAGATGAGGTATGATGAATTCTAAAAGTACTAATCGGACTAGTATCCTCATCCATAATATTCTCTCTTTTATGACATTTCGGCCGAATCACTCATTGGCCTTCCTCAGGTGTCCTAAATTGACTCATTATTTTTATATCCATCTTGTTTTATCTATCATTTCTTGAAATTTAGTTTTGGTTTTATTTTTCTTCTTTTAACTGAAGATTTTTGTCATCAAGCATTTCTTTTATAGTTAGCTACTCGCATGTTTATGTTCTTCACTTTTAACTAAGTTTTTTGCTCTAGTGGGTTTTCATGTGTTTTTTTCTGTTTGTTTTTTTCATATATTCTATCTGTAAACATAATTCTGTCTAATATGTCCTATTATAATACTATCTATTCTACTCATGCTTATTTACTATTCTAACTAACATTCTGATCTAGATTTCCTTATTATGGGCTCCCATATAGAGTCTATGACCATGCTTGGTCTGTTGTTGTCATTTAACATAACTTGAAACGTCTCAAAGTCCAATGCTCTTCTTGGTCCAGTATTTTAACTGTTCCATAATGGCACATGGTCACCCTTCTCTTTCCAGATGTGTTCAGCCACTCCCAACTTTTCGATTTCACCTTTCACTACTGCTTTTTGATGTTCATTAAGTCTTATCTTTAGGGGTCATCTTGTCTCACCCTTGTATTTACACTATACCTCATAGCTGTGGAAAAGGATACACTTTTTTATCATATTGTAGTCTGTGGGGGGTTTAACTCTCAATAGATATTTTCAAAGAGTTGATTTGCTCTTGAAAACTGTCCTGATGTTATATGGACTACATATTTTTTTTAATCTTTTCTGCTAAACCTTTGATATACAGTAGACATACAGTGGTGGTGGGCTTTTCTGTATTGTCTTAATAGATCTTTCTACGTTATTGGGGGCAGATGTTATATTTTCTGGATAGTTGTTTCAACGAAGGTCCTCTCTGATATTTTTTAATTCTTTTTCATATATGTCGTAAAAGACAGAATACTATGGATGAGGAGAATTTTTCGATTAGTACTTTTAGAATTAACAGATGACATGTCAATATTTCTTTTTAATAACAGATTTCGCATCATCCAATCATAGGATAATCATAAAAATAGTGAAATTCAATTTGATTAACAAATAATAACCCTGCTCCACTTCACTTCACTGCACTTTCCAGTTGAACAGTTTTTTATAAGAATAAATTAAACAATATTTATTTAAGTGTATATCTACAAAGACAAAACTAATCATAGATGATGATTTTCTAAGTAATCACCAAGAATATGAATGATTTGATCAACTTTTTTTTTCAATTTATAAAAGAAAATAAAACATCTATATTAAAATAAATATTTCATATATGAATTAATTTATTTCATGATTTTTTAACAATAACAATTAAGGCTGAAGATTAAGAGTTATTAAAATTTATTACTGGGGAAGTTGGAGTTAAGACTTCCGACAGATAATCTTTTTTTTTTTCTAGAGGGGTCACTCTTGAAACCAGTAAAAAGACAAACAGGCTATAGTTGTCTGAATTTCTGTGTTGGCACTCAATAATTATTATTTAAACTATTCCAACATTTTTGTCATCTTCACTATATTGGTTTTAATTTTTGAAAAGTGGTTTGATAATACTATTGATTAGATTACAGATGAGAAGATGAAGTCTATTTATTTGAATGAATTTCTGAAATGCAGCTTGATAATTAGTATTATTTATAATATTCAGATTTTTTTCTCTAATTTTCATTGTCACTAACATTTGACCTTATTTCTTTAAATATGCTCAAGTCTCCTAGAACCAAACTCTGATATCTAGAATAGTACATAGAACTTATAAACCAGGGCTTTGTATCATAAGTTAAGTGCCAATAAACTAGAGGTTACAGATTTCATCCTAACTATATAGAGAAGTCATTGGGAAAATAGATTAAATTGGACAAATAGGATTGAGATTGCTGTGAGAAAATGAAGACAAAATTCTGAGTTATCTAAATGATTTCAATCTGAATCTATTCAATATTTAAATAAAATATAGCTATTTTGGGAACTTGAGTATAAGAGACCGAATGACTAGTTTTGTACTAATGAAATGCCACACTCGATAAAGCTTTAAATGACAACAAATCATTCTTTATAAAGGTAGGAGTTTAAATGGAAAATATGAAAAGAATAAGAAAGTTTGGAATTTTCTGAAATATTAAGCATAAAAAACTAAGTCAGTATGTCATTTATACTAATTCCACAGCCAAAGTAACAGAGTATAACATTTAAGAAATATTCCCGTACAGTAATTAAATCTAAAGGTACAACAATTTTTGTTTTTACAACTGGAAATCTTAACCAATTCTAGATTTACTGATTTTTTAGAGTCTTTCCTTACAAGGAATGTTTATATTTATATGGCTCCCTCAATTTAAAAATTTACAAACTGGATGTTTCAATCACAATCAAGTGTGAACAAAATACAGAAACCCCTTAATGAATATTTACAGCAACAATGGAATTGAAGAAACTATTAAAAGACAAGTCCAGCATCTTTAGCCATTCCATGAAATATAGATTCTTGATTTCCAAGGAGATTTTCAGGAGAATCAAATTCTTTTATAGTACCATTATCAAGAACCATAATTCTGAAAGGATAAAAAATAAAATAATGATAAAAGATGTTGGATGAAGAACAAATAAATAAATAAATAAATAAAAGGAGATTAAACCAAAAAATTGAACACAAAACCCAAAAAACCAACAACGAATCAATGATGGATGGTTAGGCTATTTGGGTTTAACGGCATGCCAACTACTGATGGGTCATTTTATGTCAAAAATTTGTCTTGGATTTAGATTTTTATTATAAGTTTATATGTCTAAAGTTTTGAAGTTTACATTTTTTCATAGAGGTTAGTTTCTAAGAGGAATTTTTATATTTCATGTTTGTTGTTTCGAAGATCTTATTTAGGTTTGTTTTGTTAAAGTATTTTTGTCTTATTTTGCTTAAGATTTTGCATTATGTATGGGAAAGGTATAAATTCCCATATTTCCTCTAGCTAAGGGTTGAATAGTGCATATTGTGTTATTCAAAAAATTAAGTCTGTAAAAAAACAAACAAAAAAAATAACGTTTATCAAAAATGATTGTTCTCGGCATTAAATGACCTAAAATTTTCATATGCTATAAAACAAACAAACAATGAATTAATGATCAAAAATAATAATGAATGAATTTAAAAAAAAAAATGCTTATATGTCCATAGACACAACTTACACAGAATGAATTTTATAATTAAAACAAAAACCTTACCTGTCATAGTCTATCACAGTGTTTAATCGGTGAGCAATAGTTAGAATTGTGCAATTTTGAAATTCCTCCCTGATGGTCTTTTGTATAAGAGCATCAGTTTCCATATCAACTGCCGCAGTTGCTTCATCCAGTATCAATACTTTGGTTTTTCTGAGCAGTGATCGGGAAAGGCATATAAGTTGCCTTTGACCAGCACTGAAAGAAAGAAAAAGAAGAAAAAAGAAAATGAGAAAAAAAAATTAGATTGAAAAAGTCGATATGCCACAAAAATAAGAACTAAAAATAAAATGAGGTTAGAAATATAAATTGAGTGGATTGTATCACCTGAAATTCAATCCTCCTTCACCACATTCAAAATAAAGTCCATCTGGAAGATTAGAAACAAAACCTCTCAAATGAGATAATTCAAGAGCTTTCCAAATTTCTTCATCTGTATAATTATCAAGTGGATCGAGATTGAGTCGAAGAGTTCCCGAGAAAATTAAAGGTTCCTACAGGAAATTAGAAAAAAAAAAGCAAAAAAGAATGCAAAAAAAAAGCTTTAAAAAGAAATGCAAACAAAAACTTTGAAAAGAAATGTAAACAAAAACTTTGAAACGAAATGCAAACAAAAACTTTGAAACGAAATGCACAAAAAAAACTTTGATGCATTTAGTCTTTAGTTTGTAGTTCCGAGGATCCTCCTGAGTTTAACAGGAAGGTTCCAAATTTGGAGTAATACCTGAAGATAGGTTGAAGAGAACATCAGCCTTAACAATAAAGATTAGACTATAAGCGAGGATAATGATAATCATGTAGTACCTCTAGCAAAATATAAAATTATACAAACAATGTGATGAAGTAGACATGATTAAAATATCCATTTTATACAAATTTCAGTGACGTATCAAAGAATTTGAAAACTTAAATTAGGAATAACGTTCTTCAGATTATTTTTTAATCTATTAATTGTGGACTCACTTGTGGAAGAATCGTAAGATTCCCTCGAAGATCATGAAGTCCCAAATTAGCAATGTTGTAACCATCAATAACTATGGAACCTTCTGCAGCTTCAATGATTCGGAACAGTGAAAGCGTTAATGAAGATTTCCCTGCACCTGTACGGCCAACAATTCCAATCTAAACAAAAAAAAAAAATTTAACTGAAGACAGAGGGTCAATAAGGTATACTTAACAAAAGGGTCTTTTTTTTTTTGATCACCCATAGAGTCAAACAGACAAACATATCTGAGACAAAAATCTTAAAACCATCCTTCATTTTAAGTAGTTTATACATGTCTTTATTGACTGCATGAACATCCTATGACATTTCTCAAGATCCTTAAATCTACAAGTTCTTTTAGTATTTTAGTAACCCAGGTTTTTTTTCCTCTCAATTCCTCAGTTCTGGTCTAGTTTAAAAATTTCTACATGAGAAATTACTAGATCTTCATTCGCTATAATTAAAAACTCATTTATCAGTAAAGTTACAGTCTAGGAATATAACTTCTCACCAATTTATAATCAAATCGACACAATTAATTTGAGAAAATTGATTTTACATTAAAAATCAAAGAAACCTTTCACACGCAAGGCATTTATAGTTGGAAAAAACTTTTTCACCAATCATACATGATTCAATGGATTCCTGTGTAGATTGTTCCATTATGGAAACCTCTAAGAATATCCCATTTCAAATATTTATATAGATGCCAAAATAAGTACAATCTTTTTCACAGAAGCCATTATTATTTATCAGTTTACAAATCAGAGTTATATTTCAGACAATTCCTCCTCATACAATAACTAAAAACTGTGATAAGTTCTACAAACACTGCATATTTTCATATAAACCATTACTTGCATGCCATACTGTTGTTATATGAATAAAACCTTTTTAAAACAAATTTTTTTCATGAAGCTCATGACATGGGTATAAATTTGCAAATAAGACAAAAATAGACTAAGATGGACAAGAGAAATTTTTTAGTTAGACTAGAATCCAAGTAGACATGTAGTATGAATGTTAGAATTGGGAGTCATGTTATCCCTAAGAGTGCCTACCAATTTGAATGAAATATACAACTTCCATTTGTGTTTTTGAGTTAAGAATTAAATGTTAAAATAACAAAAAGATTGAGTTTATAAAGTTTTTATTGTTGTCCACAAATCTGGCAGTATTCGATTTAGTTGTTTGGTCTAACTAAGAAGGCAATAACAGCCTGGCCAATAACTAAATGATTTCAAAACATGGACCAGAGAAAAAAAAACGTCATCATGAATAAAGAAAATCTTCAAGTAAATCACCAACCATTAAAATATGAACAAACAAGACTAAAAGATTAAAGATGACAATATAACAACATTAATCTACTTAGGATCCAGTTTTACTCTAGCTTTCACAACACAAGATCAAAGACCTGAGAATCTAATCTAAAACAACAAACCTTTTCAGAGGCTTTAATATTACAAGATATTCCCTTTAGGACCAAATCAAGACCATCTCTGTATCTGGTTTTGTAATCAATAAAATCAAGTTTTCCTTCACTTGGCCAATATGGAGGAGGTTTTGTCTCCGGATTATGCCATTTAGCCTGAAAAAGAAAAGAACAAAATAATAATGCAGTGATTGAGGAAGTCCACTTTAAAAATATTACTTACGCACACCCCTAGACAGCCTTACCATTGCTGCTCAAAATTTCACCAGACACTAAAAAACCCCATCTTATGCAGAATTGTCACTGAAGGTAACCTAATAAATATTTTTTTAAAAAGCAACAAAAAAAACCCAGAAAAACTTATGCAACAACCTGATATTTTGTTTTTTTATTTACCTCTCTTGATATTTCTGAATATTCTTTCAAACGTTCCACAGATACAACATTTGTTTCAAAGTCACTTGTCATTCGAACAAACATGTTGAGGGATGATGTAACCTAAAAGAAAAAAAATAGAAATAGATAAAAACAAACAAAATAGAATTAAGAATTAAAGAATATAAATTTTCAGAGAACAAAAAAAACATTATGACAACACTTCTGGATGCTTCCATTAAACAGAAAAAAAATAAATATTCAGCAACTTACTTGAAGTGCGTAGGATACAGATAAACCAACTAACCCTGCAGTGATTGTGCCTTTGCTCAACACCGCAAATAAAGCAGCAGCTACAACAATGAAGTTTCCTAATAACTCAAGGCGAAACCCAAGCCACCTAAATAAAAGAATTTAGAAGAAGAATTAATAGTTATTCAGCAAATAACAAAAAGATTATCATTACTAGTCTAAATTTATTAAAACAAATGTTATTAAAAGGAACTTTTATTTTTAACTAGAGACAAAACCTTGATTAAAATTATCTACAAATATTTTGAATTTAAAATAAAATAAAAACTTTTTATGTTTGATAAAAGTTTTTTCATTGGATATTTTGAAAATTTGTTAATTTATCTAAAAAATTTTAATTTTTAAATTAATTCTAATCAGTAAAAATGTAGAACTAAGAAAAAAAAAAAATGTATTTTTCTTATTCCAATTTGAGTAATGTTGAAATATTTAATCAAATGCTTTAAGTAATAATAGGCCGACGTGCCTTGCAGGTTTCCTGGGAGTTGTTAGTGAGAGTAAATTAGTGGAATATTAAAATGTAATGAAGATAATGAATTAGTCAAGTTTTGATGAAATGTCTAAGTTCTTTCCTGCTTCTGTTTGCTTTGCTTGCCAAAAGTAATCCTTACTTGATCAACATTTTTTTTTTGTTGACAAGTACAATACTTACACTATTTAACCAACAGATAGAAGAGATGTATACCTTTTCATAGGGTGTATCAACTCTAAAATAAGTAATAAACTGAGTGGGATTCTACAATTTTAAAGGCTTACACAGACTCCTTCCACTTCAGTATGAATCTGGATCTGACCTGTATGACATTAGCCCCAGGGAAACACAGCCTGTTCTAATAGTTTTTTGATAAGTCATTAAACAAAAATATTGATTACCTATCAATCTTAATGGTCATTTGATACTGAAAATAATTTCTCCATGTAAAAATTGTTGGTTTTTTTTAGTCTATTTTTTGGAATCCTTTGAGATAAGGCTTCATAATCTGTATATATTTGTTGGCCAAAACATGATCAAACAACAACTTTGAAAATGAGAACAGTAGTCCACAAAAATAAAATTGTTACAGTTTGTTAATACAATAATTGCACTATATTAAAACATTTTTAAAATATACATTTTGAAAGAATTGATCAAGGGAATAAAAAGAAAATTTTCTGGATTTTTTTTGTTATTTTTTAGATAAAAACAAATTTCATTTCATTTAAAATTTGATTTGGTGATTATAAAACAAAATAAAAAGGTGATTACAAAATCTCACCTATTAGAAGTGTTATTTGCAAAATAAAATACTTGGTTGCGTTCAACCATTTCCCTTGAGGTAAAAATAAATTCCGAAGATTCATTATAAGCCCTTATCACAGAACAGCCAGAAATGGTTTCACTGAAGTGAGTATAAATTGGAGATCTTGTTGTAGACTCCATCCGTTTCAGTTGACGAGAAGTAGGGATATAAAATCTCTACAGAAAAAAATGAGAAAAATTAATAAATGAAGATACTATATTTTCTAAAAATATATATATCATTCACATCCTATAACACTCATTTTTGTTGAAAAGACTGAAAAATTTGCATTCCTAGTCCATTTTTTCTATCATATGAAAAATGGTGGGGAGAAGCAAAATATATTAAAATAAAAAACAATTTTTTTTTTTTTAAAAAAGGAAGATTTTTAAAAAACAGGAAAAAAATTCAAAGAAACCAAAAGATGGAAAGGAAATAATTAAAAAGAAAAAGACAAAAATATTTAAAAGTAAAAAATATTTAAAAGAAAAAAAATATGTATTTAAGAAGAAAAATATTTATTTAAAAAGAAAAAGAAAGGAAAAATATTTGTTTTTAAATATTTTTCGCTTTTTCTTAAGAAGTAAGAAAAAAAAAATTTTAAGAAAAAGTAAAAAATATATTTTTTTTTAAGAAAAAGTGAAAAATATTTTTTTAAAGAAATAGAAGCAAAAGATTTTTTAAAAAGAAAAAGTGAAAAATATTTTTATATTTAAGAAAAGAAAAATAAAATGAGGAAATTTCAGAAAAAACAACTTTAGAAACAAGAAAACAAAAACTTTAAAAAAAAACTAAATCAACATACCTGAACTAAATAATAAATTAATAGTATTGGTAAAACAACAATAAGAAAATTTGGTGTACTGTAACCAATAATAATAACTGTTCCAACTGTTTGCAAGGCAATTTGCAATACTCGTCTAGTAACAAAACCCAAAGTATTGTCCACAACATCAATATCTCTGGAGAAACGGTTGAGTATACGTCCAATGGGTGTTGTATCAAAAAAGGACATTGGACAACGAATTATTGTTTCAAGGATTTGTTCATGGAGATTTCTTGCTGCTTGAATTAAACTTTTTGCAAAAAGAATGCTGTAGGAAAATACGAGGACAGCTATGGAGGGAAAAATGAAAAATTATTAGAATGGGTCTGAATATATATACATTATGATGTGTTGACTTCCTGTCTATGCTACTCAACTATACACTCTAGCAAAAACGTAAACAATTCTACTGGACTATTGTATATATATATTTTTTTTTTTATTTTTTTTTTTTATTAATCAGTGAAGAAAGTTTTTTCCATATTTATAGTTAAAGTGCTCAATATCAGAGAGAGAGCATGTGTAGTAGATAAGCATAGACAGAGACAATGGCTTTTTGTGACTGTCAGTTTCTTGCCTGAGTAGTAGTAATCAGACCAAAAGCTTTTGGTTTAATGACTGCACAGGCGAGAAACTGACTGTCACCATAGACTGTGTCTACATTTATACACTAGGTGTCTATATACATGTGGAGACAAAATGAAAGAATATATAAATATTATTAGAACAGAGACTTAAAAATACCAACATATTTTGACAGAAAATCTACATATGTAATATACTGCCAAAAATTCGATCAATAAATATACAGAAATATCATGTAATGTAAGTTCAGCAGTTGTTTTCAGAACAGAAATGTCTTTGCCTTCTTTCTGTGTGACCAACTTTCTAAAATCAATGTAAATTTAATATTCCCCTTAAGAAAGCAGTAACTAAAACATTACACAAACAAAATACCTCAAGTCAAATTATTATTCTGGATTTGATATCTAATTCCGGTTCTTAACCTCTTGTTACAAGAGTTCAAATCCCAGTCAAAACCATTACGTTCACTTTCAGCTGTCTTAGGCAGAGGAGGCTCATTAACTCAGGAGAGTAACTCATCTAGGTGAAGGGCAACACTGATTACAAAATCCCAGGGATATAATGAGCACATAAA
>JAYKTE010548230.1:0-18488 GCA_036873565.1 Xipholeptos notoides | reverse complement strand
ATTATTTTTTACTTTACTAGATTATCTTGTCCTTTAATTTTCCAGGTTGAATTTCTTGTCCTTTACTTTTCCAGGTTCAATAAAATCTTAAGAATATTACTTTTCATGCGCGCATTTTTCCATATAATAATATAAGTTATGCTTCATGTTGCAAATTGTTTATGAGATAAAACTTTGAACTGTACATAATTCAAGTAGTATTTTAAGCTAAATAAAACCTTCTAAAAAGAACTATATATTTTTCTAATCTTTTCCTCACAGTGATCTTTACAAATGCTTAAAACTGCATATAGCTGGATTTATTCTTTTCAATTCTTATATTTTTAAGTAATAAATGAAAACTAAAATTTGATATTTGAAACATGAAATTTTTAAACTATCTTTATTGCAATTAACACAACATTTCAAGCAATATGCTCCTCAGCCTTTTTCATGTTTTTTGGCTAACTCAGAGATTTTTGGGATGAAATCTAGAGCCTTTGAACTAAACTTTCAATTCAATCTCTTCTAGAGTTTAAAAAGAAATGCCTGAATAAGACTGGATTATATCGACCAAATATGTAAGTTCTAAATAACACAAATTATAAAACCTTTATAGAAAAGAAACTGGATCCTAACACCAGGAGATATAGACTTTTATGGTCAGAATGCATTACTTAACTATTCATGTTCAACTCAGCAAACCACTAAAGAATATCCTCCTTTAAAAACTATAAAATGAGAAATAAAAAATTTTCTTTGAAAGACAGATGGATATATAAAAAGCTGCTAACCAAAAAGACATAAAATCATGATTTCCTGAATGCTAGTTTATTTTCTATTTTAAAGGTAGTGAAGATCTGATTGGGTTCACACACACAGGCCAAAGATACTAGTATATCTTCTTGATGAGGCCAGAGGATGAAGGTGTCATCAATGAATCATAGCCAGATGGTCGGTTTCAATATTGTCACTCTTAAAACTATTTACTCAACATATAAATGTGCCATCACAAGAGATAATGGTAATCCTAAAGCAATGCTTCCTTCTTGATGATATATGCCAGATTCCAATAGGACAGTTATGTTTTTTCTTTTCTCCCTTATCATTTCTACAAATATGGTAGTATGATTATTTCAGAATAAACTTAAATCACATACCTATGTGATAAAATACGCAGTAAATAAAGGTTATTTCAACTTCTTCTATCATAATCCTGTGGAAACTGAGGCAATAATTTTACTAATAACTATTATGTTGCTAGGCATAAATACCAAATGTTATAATCAAGCAAGATTCTATTTCATATGTTACAATTCAAATATCTAAGATGTTATGAATACAGAACAAATCTTCATTTGAAGTTTTTCAACATCGCAGAAATACAAGTAGTTAATAGTTAAAACCAAATAAAATTTTCAAATAAGAACATTAAGATAATGAATATGTATATTGCAAAAAATAAATTCATATTAATGTCATATTTCATTTTATTATGCTATTATAATTCTATTATTTCATTCTCTCCTGGTAAATAAGAAATAATCCAGATATTATAAAACTATAAAATATTTTACGCATAATGTGCATTAGAATCTGAAACCACTGTTCGGCAATAAATATTAATTGCAAGAACAATATTATACAAAATGCATAAAACTATCATGTTAAGAAGAAAGGGGCTACATTAATGAGACATGAATCCACTGAAGGCCAATTCAGATCAAAAATGAGAAATCAAACTTCCATTATATGTGAGAAATATGCAAGTAAACAGACACTGCCTTTTAACCAACATCTACACATACATTTCTATTTCATACTGACAAAACTTTTCTCTCCTTGTTTGCTTCTTTTTTTTAAATATGGTCTTTTCAAACAGAACTTTATTACTTCAGGAATCAGGTTGGTGTTTTTGTTTGATTGCACAATCTTCATATGTTGCACTCAGAAGATAAGTCAATGTTCAATTATGAAAAAGATTATCACAATTTAAGAATTTTATTACCCAACTGATTAATGACTTAAAACTTATCATTTTAAAAAGAAATTGTAACTAACAACCATATAATGTCATTATTCATATTATTCAGACTTCTATTCTTGTCTTTAAAATTACATTCACTGAAAATGGAAGTAGAAGTAATCTGAATGATGATAATAATCACAAATCATCCCACAAATTCATACTAGCAATATTCATTGAGAATATAACAATAAAGATGAGAAAAGAATTCCAAATAATTTGTATAATGATAATAATCCAAACTCATCTCACATATCATACAAGCAATAAGATATAATGTAAAAACAAAGTTGAAAATTTGGAAATAAAATTATAATTCATAATTATTTCACATCCTAATTTTTTCAAGAAGTAATAAAAGAATATTTACGCCAATAAAGTTAAACATAAAATGTAACTGTAATCCATATTCAACAAACAAAATTTACACAATTTTTTGCCAATATTATCTACTTTGATGATCGTTTATGAACATCCTAAACATCTATGTTTAAAACCAATTATACTTTAGACTCTTGATTGCATCTTCAGTATTAAATGCGTCAGAATGACCATTTAGTTTGATAAACAATATAATTAAATAGATATATCAAATATTCTAATCTAAAATATTATTTTAATAAATGAAAAAAATATTAGTATTAAAACAAAACTTTAAATTAATGTGTATATTAGGTTGCACATCAATTAGAAATATTAGACAATAATTGGTCAGAAAATCTTTATCATAACAAGATCTATTATACGAGACTGATTGAAAAATTAAATTCTAAAAGATAATGGGTATAATGCTTTATCAAACAAAATTACAAAAATAAAAAAAATAGAAGGATTCAAAATTCATAAAATTTTAAAAGAAACTGTTATGGATTGAAATTCACTAGGTATCTTAAACACCATCAAATTAAAGAAGATTCATATACGGTAATACATGCCTTTAAAAATGAAAATATAAATATTATCCCCATTACTACCTCTAGCAAGATAAGAGAGCTGGAAACATTAACAAAAAATGTTAACAATACAAGCTGGTAACTTGAATTGGATTTTAAGTTTAAAATAATTATACTCTATAAAAGTTTTAAATATTTAAGCAATATAACTAATCATCTAAAAAAAATTAATTTCTTTTAAAACTATTTGTGCTTTAGTATATTGGTTATTTTTATAGGAAAGTATTCTAAAAAATTCAGTTTATTTTATATCAATAGCAGAAGATAGTAGTTGAATACAATTTACATTGAAATATTTAAAACTACTAAAGTCTTTAAAAAACGTTTTTGAAGATTTTAATTCCCGAGAGATTTAGCTATACATAATTTTGAAACTTTATTAAACAACTGACTCACGACACAAAAACATATTTTAAAAAAAGCAATGTTTGTTCATATTTTTTATATGAATCATAAAAAAGTTTGGTCTCTGCTTTTTTAATTTGCAAACAATTATAACTCATATCATTTTTAGTGGAAGAGTAATCAAATGATAAACTACTGAAAATGGATTAAATCAAGAATTGAACAATTTTTTCTTTCAAAAGAAAAATAAGAAAAAAAATCGATAAGTATTAAAAGAGAGGAAAAGTATTTTTGAATTGGCAGAAGTGAGTCTTATCAGAATTGGTGAAACATTCATTTTGAAATAATTCTTAGATTTCAAAATAACTTACCTTTTAGTCCGATAACAACCTGTTTGCACAAGCTTGTATATGATAGCAAGTACTTTCAATATAAGACCTGAAATAAAGAAAAAAAATTGCTAAATTGAGATATCTTAAATATATTAATTTTTAATCTCAATCTGAGTTTCTTTATTTCTACAACAGAAACATTTATTAAAATAAAATAAAATCATATATTGATGAAGTAGTTCCATTTATCTTTCAAGCACTTAGATTTTTTGCCTTACTTAGTAACAGCATAGAAGAGTGAAAAAGAAGCGGATTCATTTTTTGGCAAAATTTTACTAATATTAATAATGCATAGAAAAAAAAGAGCTGTTGTCACTTTTTAATAAAATAAGAGCTGAAGAATAAAGCAAGAAAGAATTATTCACAAAATAAACTTGGCCTTTGTCAGAGCAAGTGAAACAACAATAAACTGTTACAAATATTTTTCATGATCTCAAAACTCTAAACAAAATTAAGACATCTTCCCAGATGTTCTCAACATGAAGAAATTTCACATGCAACATCTATTCCAAGTCTATGATCTATTTTGTTATAAATATAACTTTCGTGAGTTTTTCAATTTTCAACTGGAAAAGTAATTCTTTCTATTTTTAAGATTTCAAAAGGTTTTTACCATTCATTACTTCTAAAAAATAAGTTTCAATAAATCATTTTTTATCATCTTTTATTTTGAAAAGACAAAACCATGTTTATAGTTTTTATTTGTAAAAGTTGAAAAGTTAATCATAAAAAAATACAATTTCAGTCATCATTTATGATTATTTGAGTATGAAAGTCTATATGCACACACATACACAATTACTGATTCTAAAAAGTAATCCAAAAAAGAGAGTAGTTTTCTATTTTTGATAAATTATTCTTACAAACTAAGTTAGTTTTTTCTATCCAAAGTTCACATATAATATTCATTTTCAAATTTACATATATCATTCAAGTAAAAAATACTCTATATACCTAATATATAAGTCTTAATTCATCATCAGCATAATAATCTAATAAAATCTAAGTATATCAATGACTGATTGAATAATAGTAATATCTTACATACTAGCATATTGGAAACAGATTTTGAAAAAGCAGAAGTCTCTGAGGATAAACGCAAAGACTTAACTTGGAATGATTAAAATTTGTATAGAACTTTGGAGAGATACCATCGAAAAATGAATTTGTTATGCAAAGAAGGAAGAAAAATAATGCCTTCTTTAAAAAAGAATATTCAATTGTTAAGTATGATGTTTTGGAAGGTCTTTGAACTTGAGATTCTGAAGTTTGATAGATGAATAAAGTACCTGCTAATCAAATAAACAAAGAATGAAAACATTGAATAGAACTATTTCAATATTTTATTTAATCAAAATAAAGTTCCAAGTTTTTCTTTATTATTATTACTTATGGTACAATATTCAATCCAAATAACATATTTTTTTCTGATGAACAGCAATGATTAGTGGTTTACTGTCATCGTGGTCTTAAAACTTGGTATCTATGCTCCCTGTTTCAACCACTTTGGATTAAATTTGTTTTGGGTGGAAATACCCTTTTCAATTAAGCCACCCTAAATATAGCAATCCAAGTGAAGGATGCTCTTTGTTATTTGTTAAGTTATATGTTTTAATTTTATAAAAAGATGGTTATAGATTTTCAAAATCTTTATCAAGAATGAATGCTCAGTTCTTGACATTTTTCAGAAAATACAAACTAAACTTGCCTCATACAACTAAAATTCTTTTAAAAACAGTTTTAGATCATGATTCAAGGCATGATGAGCAGAATTAGAGTAGTTTGACATTTCCAGTATGTTGATGAAACACAAAAATACAACGGAGTAAAATAACTACAAACACAGTGATAGGAAAAGTTAGATGAATTTTGTTATTATTTTGTGATATTTCAACACGAATTCAAATGAAGTATGCTTTATTCAGATGTATGCTCAATTAAATTTAAGATTACTTTTGTCTCATTGTGGCATCAAAAATTCTTAAAGTTATTAAATTAACTTCCAGGTTTTTCATTAAATCTTTTTTTAGGGGTGAATTTGGTTCTCTCATATTTTCATATTAACTAGTTAAAGTAATATTCATTGCATAAAAATACCACGTGGAGATGGAATGAAAAAAATGACTGTTCAGACATTTTTTATCCATTTGCACCTCATAACATACTATTATTTTGCCCCATTCATATATCAAATTTACATGATTCTAGCCATCAAATACATTTAGAAAAATACTTTATAGAATTGATGATTGGTGATGAAACCCAAAAAGTAAAATAGAGGAACCAGAAGAGTTCTAATTACCGGTTGGCACATCAAATATGTTGTGCCATATTTTAATTATCAACTGAAACTTGTGGTTTTATATAAAAGTATATGAAAACTGCTTCAGCAATGAAAATTATACTGAGATGGAAGTATAAACACAAAGAATATATTTAAAGCATTTCATGAACAATATAATAAATCTTTTAGCCATAAAAATCAATCAGAAAGGCTAGGGTATCAAGCCAACTACCAATAATAGAAAGTTTCTTTTATGTATGCATGATTCACAAAACAGTTCTGACTTTAGTATATTAAGAAATGTTACAAATAGATCTTACATTCACTACTACTGATAAGCACACCAATTTAATTATAGCCATCAGTTGTAGCTTCTTGTAACAGATTTGTCTATGATAATCTATTTTCCACTATTTTTACACAATATTGATGGTGTTAGAGCTATCTTGTGCTTAACACTACTGTATCATATGGTTCTGCTTGGTTCACTTGCTTATTGTACAACTATTTAATTTAAATCTCATGAAAAGACTCAGCTTTACTTTATCCTTTCTTCATTTAATGATATCAAAATGCATGAACTGAGGTGGAGACAGTTTATTCTAATAATTTGATAAATTGTGGTGCATGTCCATAAGACTAGGCAAAATGTTAGAAGAATGACAATTTGCTATGATTATTTAATAAAAAAGCAGCCAATGAATAACAAATGTGGTCCACTTATCCAGTCTATTATAAACAACAGATTTTGGATAAAAACACCAAAATTTCTCTGGGTGTATGTGCGTCTCTTACTGTTTTGTGTATATTTAGATGTGTGTGCACATGTGTCTTTTGTGCATATCTATCTATCTATATATATATAGTATATTTTTGCGGACATGTTTTTATTTCAATGACAAGTTAGTGCTAGAAAGCAAGTTGTGTGTACATGTGAGCATGTTATTTGGATATAAATTTATGTCCATAACTTAATTTGTAGAGGCATAATTTAAAGTATTTGTGCAAAAGCATAAATGATTTTTAATAAATGAACATTAAACTATTATCATCATGATTACATAAAAAATTTAGCATTAAATAACTTTCAATAAGTTTGATTTACTATTTGATAGATTTTTACATCTTCTAAAAATTAATCTATAACAATATTTATCACTGCTATTTTTATATTTAGAGATTATACTTACACATTTTATTAGTTATTAATATAAACATTTCAATAAAGTTTGATAATTGTGAATTAATGATTAATAGGGTTCTACTAACCTATTTACATTTGTCAGAAGGGGTAATTTATTTTGCAACAGAGTGAACATATACATTGTAAGATCCATGTAAAATTGATTATGCCTGAATCTTCAATGACATGGATAGAGAGCAGAAAACAACTCAAGTAAAAAATGACAGCAACATTCATATTTATAATTTAAATGACAATATAAATACACAAAAAAATAGTGTTGATAATTAAATTGATATAAATTGTAATGGATGTATTCAAATGCAGACTTTATGTAAAAATGCAAACATACCAAAAAAACAAACACAATTTCTATAACACATAAAACATTAATGCAGATTTGACTCCTATGATACATAACCATTAACATTTTTTGTATTGCATTCACATTTGCTTGTCTTTATTTTATCATCAATTGTAGCTGTATATGCTAAAGAGCAAAATATATTTAAGTAAATATGACTGTATAAATTGTCTAACATCCTCTACTTACATCTTTAAATGACAAAGAGAAGAAAAATATTTCAATTCTAGAATTATTTTTTCTAATAATTTTGTAAAATCTATTAAATATTTCACTTTATTTATGGAACTTTCTTGTGACTAAGATTAGGGCTGTTTAATCATTAGAAATAAGCAACAGAGAGGAAAAAAGCTTTTGATACAAAATTGTTTTTCTGTATTTATTACATCTTTAGTATAGATTGTAGTACTGAAAATATGTTGACCAATAAAAAAAATAATTTGCTTTCAGTTACAAGATAAAATTAACACATATTTTTTTATATTCATATACAAACTATGCATGGAGTTTTAGCATCAAATCATAAATAAAACATCAATCATAGAATTTTGTCCCAAATCCTCTGAAGATTAACCATTTTAACTACATGCATTAGATGAAGATAACATAGTAAGATTGACTGCAATATCAGTTATTAAATTAAGTTGACAGTGTATAAATACTTTTGATCTTAGATAATTTAGACATACAAATTACTTGAATAAAAAGCAATAATTGCCAAAATCAAAAACACAAAATTAAAGACAAGGACAATTTTTATCTGAATAAGAATAATAATGACAACAAAGCCATTTTCTAGAAATGTGAACTGATAAAATGTTAGACCTGTTTATAAATTTATAGTTAGTTCTTTCTTAAGAAATGGTTTGTTTCACTCAGTTTTGAGTCAAAAGGGATTTGCTTAAGTGAATATAAAGAACGAACCCAAAAATAAACATGAACAGCTGAAAAATAGCAAGAGCAACTATTAAAGAGGAACAATAATAGCACAGCTTTTAAATAAATTAGTAATGAGAAAAATAGAAAAACAAGTTCATATTTCTCAGATAACATTAATATTTCAGTGTAGTTCTGAGAATAAATCAGATAATATATCAATATTTTGAATGAAACATAATGAAGGAAAAAAATGGAATAAAGCTTTTCAATAATATTTACTGTTATGTTATGAAATTTGCTGAACTTGATCATCATCACCAGCATAAACTGGTTGCCTAAGACCAATTTAACTCTTTCTCACAATTTATTCCAAATTTCAACTCCTTATTAATGGGTTCAACTCTTCATGCTTGCAATCAACTTTAAGGGCAAGTTATTGAATACTAGCTTTGCTTAATCAATCATCCAACACCAGTATTGTAATGCTATGAAATTCATTTTTGCTTTTAGAACAGCCCACTGCAAATCACAAACACGGTTCTCTATTACGATGGCAATTGCTGGTAGGCCACTGTAAAACAGTGGTATGGTCTGATTTTCAGTTTATTTTCAGTTTGTCAAGTGCTAGCCATGCTTTTACAATAAAACTTAAAAACCATTTTCTTTGGTATAATACTGTCAATATAAGTGAAAAAAAAAAGACTTGTGTTTTTAATAAAAATATTTTCAAGTGATTATTACACAGAGAAATTTAAGTAGAGATTATGTCAAATAATCCTTAATGCCAACTTAATGCTAATACCAACCACAATATAATTATTAAATATATGGGTCATTCCAAAAGTAATGCCTCCTATTTTTTTTTATTCCACCCAAATTGATCAGATGGAATTGTAAATTGCATTATTATAACTGGACTTAGTCATTCATGACCTGAAAGATTCATTGCAGATGTTGATGGTTTGAGAAGAAAGCAAACCCAGTCATGAACATGCATCAGAAGCAGAGAGGTGTCACTGAATTCCTCCATCAAGAAAAATTTTAACTGATCAATATTCAGTGGCGTCTGATGATACCAAAACAGTTAGGATATTGGTTTGTCAATTAGAGAGTGGTGATAGAAATGTGACAAAGCATGTCCAGAGGAAAAAAATGACTGCCTCAATCATCGCTAGCAAAAGTACATTTAGGATGGGGGTGACAATGCAGAAAAATAAATTCTGGAGCACAAAGGTTGCTCATTTTAATGGCACCATTCCTGTCTTCATAGCTCTTTAACTTTCAAAAAATAAGTTTAAAAAATAGGTGGCATTAGTTTTGGGATGACCCTCATAGTTCAAGTAATCAAAAGACACTGGGGATGTTTTAATGATGACTGCAGTGATAAATAGCAATAAATAACAAAGCTTCTTTAATTTAACTAATTCATCAATTTAATCTTAAATCAGACACCTCAGTTTTTCAGTCACCAAATTAATAGAAGACAAACTAGTTCTAAATGTTAACATCAAATCAGTGATTAGAACTATATATAAAAATAACAAAATTCTATAACAATATTTATCTAATTTAAACCAATATGATAATTTCTAGACTCACAGGATTTTTCCATCATACTAGGATTTTTAATCACCTGCAATATATAAAAATGCCATGCTATGTTAGCTATTTAAAAGCAGTTCAAGAAATTTGTCAGAAGAATTGTGCTATAGTTACTTTTAAAATAAACTATTTATACATTTCTAATTTATTGTTGGTTGATCTCTAGATCTGAGGAATCTTAGAATGTGAAGTAAATTTATTTCTGATATCTATTGGACTAAAAGGGTTACTAGGCTTATATACATAGCACTTGATAGGTTATATGAGACCGAATGTTCTGTGTATATCAGTAGCAATATCAATGTATCTCATTTAAAGGTGTAATGTACCTTGGTAAATGCAGGTACTGGGGAAGTAGATTATAAATATGTTGAGTCTATATTAAGAAATAATGATTTAATAACACCAATTGTCCTGCACCTTTTAAAATTGAATTAATCTTCTCTATTTTAAAATGGGAGACAAAACCTATGGAATTATATTACATGTATAATGATGATAAACACTCTAATATTTTTCAATATTCTTAGACTTATCAAGAGTAAAATGTCATTAAAAAAATAAATCTAAGTTATAGATGTAGTTATTCTAAACATGTATATATATTAATATCTATAATTGGTACCAGAAGATTGCACTTAACAGATACAACCTAAAACTAAAAGAATTTAAAGAAATATAATTATTTTTAACTCTTTACAAATACTTGACCATTACTACTTATACACAGGTTTATCTAATTCATTAGTAAACAGTTGATTTTATCAGATTCTGATAAAAAGATTAATCCAAATAAATCACTTCCACATGCGTATCAGGATTTGGCAGAAATTGATAAAAACACTGGTTAATTAGGCATGCATTACATATTTATTATGGCCTTTTCCTCCTCCCTGCAAAAAGAATCACTAATATCAAGCATTATGGGTCTAACTAGCTACAAACCTCAAAGGTTTCTAGAATTACTGCAAATTGATTCACAAAGAAAATATTACTTTCTTGCTCATTATATTTCTACAAAAAAAAAACAAATAAAATAAAAGATAGATCTGCGCATTCAAAATATTTTTATAATGATTTCTAGATGTTATGATCCATGTTTCAGCTTCATTTATAAGGATTAGCTAATGATGCTTACTGACAACAAAAAAAGATATCTTATGCAAGCTAAATAATTCTAACTGCTGGAAATGCATTTACAATTGTAAGAACAATACTATTATTCTCCAAATGAAAATGTTCAGTTTGTTAATGATGAAAGTTCAGATATTCTGAACAGAAAATCTGCAAATAATTCCCAACAAAAATAAAAGCCTTGCAGTAGAAAAAGTGAGTTTAAACATAAGACACAAATAAAATTATCTATTAAAAAGGTTGAAATAGCTTTTTCAAAATCTTTTTTTTTCAATTTTTTTTGATAACTGAAGAAAAGATAAAAATTTAGGTATCATAACAATTAAGTTAAATTTCTATTTTGCTAGGCTAGTTTTCTGTAGGTTGATTTTGTTTAACAAATAAGAGCTGATACATGTTCATTTACATATTAGAAATAATAATACAACCTGCCTATAAACTTTTGATAATTTAATCTATTTGATATGTGTCGCTATTGATAATTTTTTTTTGTTCTATTAAACGACTTCCACAATCCCATTAATGACTTAATATCTACTATCTAAATGTTATCAAGAGATTTCAGAGTTTGCTGCAGCTGGTATCATCTTAATATGTTCTTTACAGCAAGTCAATACATTCTCCTTCAGAAGAAAATATTTGAGAAATTTTTCAACAATAATGTTAATAGTAAAGTATATTTTATTTATTGATTGTTCATTAAAATCCATAAATATAACAGGAAATTTTTTAACTCAGACTAATTGCTTGCATTTTAAATGTCTGACTGCAAGACAAAGATAGTTATTTAACTACTTTATTATACTATAACCTAATAGTGCTTATTTAGTTTCAAATTGAAAGCTAAAATTTAATTTGAAGAAAAAATACGACTTATCTTCACTAGGTAGAGATTATATTGTCATTAGATATTTGCTACTGAACATTTTAGAAAATTGATTAATTTTATTGCATCTCAAATTTGTTGTTGATTCTGAAATAAGTATTTTCTATAGTAGACTCTTTAAGAATAATGAATCTTTGTAAAGCAATAAGAAAATATATTATAGCATGTTGACCAATACAAAAATGAACTAATCTCGGTTACAAGATAGAAAAAAGTAAAATATATATATATATATAGTTATGTGTGTAAAAGGCACTTTGTTTGATTGGCTGCTATCTTTAATCAAGCTAGACATTTGTTGAAGAGCCACACTAGGGAACAGCATTTACCTAAGAGTTATGTCTTATGTGACTTGGATAGAAAAAAGTACAGCTGATAGAGAAGAGTCAGATGCAGAAATAGCAACAAAAACAATAGATACATCCAGAAATACACAACGCTCAGGAATATAAGAAACAAAGTGTTAGAAGAAATTCAAAGAGTATAGAATTCGATATAAATAGTGAGCAATTACCTCATTTACCATCAAAAATTGAAAATGTGTACAATTCAATCCCTTAAGAATTCAACACTAGAACTTATTTTAGAGATTTTCATCATCTAGAGAGGAAAATTTAGATCTACTATGAAAGAGAATACACAAATGAATACCTATTCAAATATCTTAGAGAAAACATAGAATAAAGAAAATTTTGGTTTGCTATTCAATCAAAAGATAACAAAACAGTGTTAATATATTTTGGTTGGTATGCGTAACTGCTTTTATGTATATTTCTAATAGCAGGAAACTCAAGATTTGAAAGGTTCTAAATAAATTATTCTATGTATTAACATACCATTCATGGATGATTTTGTCAATATATTTTGGTCTCTCTCTCTCTCTATATATATATATATGCGTGTGTGTGTATATAGTTATACAGAGGAAAAATATGCTTAGATAGTTATTCAAAACATAATAACCACTGTTTATATTTTTTTCTAGCACATGTACACAATTATATTGTTGTGTCCAGAAATTTTATGTTAAAAACAACCATTATTAACTTTCAATAATGTACATTTTTATATTTAACAACCTAATCGCAATAATACATGTGTTGTTTGCAAGAAAGCTAAAATATTAGCCTTTGGGTTCAGGGTGGATATGGTAGTTTGTAAGGGTATAGAGCAGGCAGATTTAATTAAACAAATCAAAGCTGCTGGAGTAGGTTTTTCCTATATGTTTGTTACTTATGAAATCAAATGTTATTTTCAAGAATTAACTAGGGCTTCATAGAAGTTTAAACAAAATCAGAGGCTCTGCATTCAAATAAATATCTAATAATACATATTTTAAAGAATATGGTGTCATCTTCAAAATTAATATTGAAATTTTTTAATGGTAATACATCTGCAATTTTATGATATTGTACAAAACATCTAAGAATTTATCAAGTAGTTATACAGTTAAAAATCTGCGGCATGAAAAAAAATGAATTCACATTTTTTCAAAAAAATGTTTACTTTTTTTAATTTTCAAAATGCTAAGATGGTTTATTAAATTGCAAATCTCTCTTACTCTTAAGCTTGAGACACACGTGTATTGTATGCATGTATTTGGATATAATTTAATGATGGATTTCGATGAAAGAAGTCCTTAGGATGTTCAACTTCAAAGACTCATCTCATCACAACAAATTGTCATGATGTGACAAAAAGGAAAAATGGTGAAGTTATATCCACTGGCTAAAGATCTTTGTCACTTTTGATGCTACAGGTTTCTATGCATCAATAGATAGGCATATACATTTTTAGAACAATTTTGACATTTCTACATTTCAGATTGTATCCTCTTTAGACTGCAATAGATTTAATTATAGAGTAGTTTGTTTGTTTGTTTGTTTTTTACGGCATATCAACCATAGAGTAGTAAGAAAAATGCCATGTAAAAATATGAACAATCAATGTAATTATAATAGTTCAGGAGGAAACAATCAAGAATCAAAATAATAAGACTGACAGATTTCCTAAATTTAAATAAATGGGCATGAGCACTTTGATTTAAAAAACATTATATGAACATTTTTACATTAGAATTATCTAAGTAGGACAAGGAAAATAATTGTTTTAGAATGGGTTTATACTATATTTATTAGATACAGCAGGAACTTCAGAATCATTTCTATATTTTACCATTACACTATAAACAATCTATATATCATAAGCATGTCACAATTGTAATAATTAGATAGGAAGAAATTACTTATCTTTAGTGACTTAACTCAAGAGGGAATTATCAGTAAAACACCTCTTCCAGCTGGTCTTAACTAGTTTTTATTACTATTCAATTGTTATTAACAGTGAAGAAGTTCCAGTCATCTATAAATTATTTAAAACAATGACAGAATAAACTTTGGAGGAGGTTTGACCTTTTCAAACTAAGTTTTATACATTAATTAACTAAACGAACAATTTCAAATAATTATTCTACTCAGTTATCAAAAATCTAGTTTGTATGCCCAGCTTTTAATCAATATTAATTACTATGTGAAAAAAAATATTCTTCCATATTGAGTTATTTGTTCTTTCTATCTTAATGAATTCTTTAAAGACACATGGTGAAAATAAATTGGTAACAATCTTTTTTAATATTTTAGGCCATCATTTATTATGGTGCATGCTTGCAAGATTCATCATAAAAAAGAAAAACAGCAGTATATTTGAATTTTTGAAATTTTAGACGAATTGAAAAGTTGAATTTATGTTTTAGGTACTTATAATTATTAATGATTAAGATTTTATTTGCATTTTGTGTTTTTCTTAAAGTTTCTGCTTTTAAACGGAGGGATTAAGAATTAGATATTTTCAGGTTAAATATCCTTTATAAACTTTTAGAATTAACAACCTTCAGAATCATTGTGCACTCCTCAGCTGAATTGCAAACAATTTTACAGTTACACCAAATCCAATTAAGATGACTCTCTGGTACTGGTTGCATGTCAGACACATTTAGTAGCACAAAAACAATGATTCCATATGAATTACAATTTAGAAACTATTTTGTAACAATAGTTATAATTAGCAGTATACACATGCAAAATAAGATTTTGCAGTATCTGATGTTGAAAGCAAGATATAAAAGTTCACTACGATTATAATTTTTCTAATTAAAAATCAATGATAGCACAATTTAAGTTTTTGATATTTTGACAGCACAAAGTAAGACATGGTAAGTGGTAAAGCGGGCTTGAACCAAAAACAGATTTTAAACCATTTATAATTGAGATCTTTTAAAAATTCTTTCCTTTGCTTTACCTAATATTTAAATAGCTTTAGCCTTTTAATCAACGAAAGTGAATATATATAACTGTATCATCAGCAATAATGTTTTCTTTATGATTTGCAGCATTGACTGACAGGAACTTTAACAAAGCAGTCATCATCACAAGTGGCATAGATATACTATCTCCATGTTTGTCGGAGATATTCAGTCCACTTCTAAATTAAGTAACATCTTTTGTCTTATATAGTATTGCTCTTCCATTCAAAACAAAATGTACCAGGAAGACGTTTTGATTGTTGGCATTATTTTTTTGCAAGACAGAAAGAATAAGTGGAATGAAATATTGCTACTGGATAAGTATATAAGTTATATTAAAAAAATCTCACACATTAAAATTTTGTTTGTCAAATCTATATATGTGTGTGTGTGTCTGTGTGTTGATTTCTTCTTTTTTATAGAAGAATCCACTTCTAGTCTGCTTATGAATGACTCCATAGCCTTCTTTCATTCTTGCAAACCTTCCCACATATATGAACTGTCAGTTTCCTTGGATTAGACTAAATTATTGAGTGAGTTCTCCATAGCCTTTAAGGGGGCTACCTGTTGGCATGAGAAACTTTATGAGGAATAAGAACCACTCTTGACCTACACAGATTCTACAATGCTTCAACTTGAAAAATACTAGGGTAAATTAGATGCTATACACAAGCCGCCTTACCTCAAACAACTGGTAGTCATCATAAACATGATTTTCCAGGCCATATGGTTTATTGCAATCTTCTTCATATCTCTCATATTCATGTTAAGAGCTTTCAGTTACTTTTGATAATATTCTTAAATTTCCTTTGTATCTTGGACATTTGTCACATTTTAGCTTGCCCTCGTTAAGGCATTTACGGATCCTGTAATTGTTACAAAGTGCTCTACCCAGTGGAGTTGATTGTGTATAACACACTAGTAACTAATTTGAATATATTGACATCATATGTGAAAGGTTATCATTTAACATATAATATTCTTCTAAGGCATATCTGGTGGAACTTTTTAAGTACAGATATCGTATGATCTCCAATGAGTACAGGAGAACAAAAAGTATATTTACATAAAAACCTTGCAAACATTCTTAATCCTAAGAAATACCTTGAGATCTAATGGCGATGGTGCTGTCTAGATAAATAAATGAATCAATAACATTCAGTCTACTGCCATTGACATAGATATTGTTTTTCTAGACTGATAACTAGGTGGTAGAATGGGCATAATTTTAATTAGTTTTCTCCAGGCTAACTGGGAATCTGAAAGCTGTGTATGCATGGAGAAATGAGCCATGGTTTCTTCCTCAGTATAATCTACTAAGTGCATGTGATCAGCATACAGGAACCATCAGATAAGGGTTTAAAGAAGGGAAATAATAGATTTGCTAAGAATATGCTTTTTTTACCTAATATGTTATTGATTATTCCTCTTTAAACAAATAAGATTATTTTAAAGAAATATTACATGATGGCTATTATTATTAAGTTATACATTTTCATTTCAGTTTCATATTGATTTTTCAGAGAAATCTTAATTGAAAACCAGGAAAATATGGATGTCACAATATTCATGAAGAAAAGATTACAATTGCCTATTCGTATAAAGTGGGTATTAATGATTTCACAATAAGAATAGTTTTCAACACACTTAACATCATATATTTTTGAAAATTGGCTAACTTTAATACAGTTAATAATTATTTACGGAGTAGGAAATAGTTTTTTCATCACTTTATTCTTTTGAATATCTTCAACTTCAATAAACAGTATGCTTTAAATAATACACTTATTTTCATACTGAAAAATACAAAACTATTAAAATATTAAATACTGCTATATTTATCTTGTAGCGGAGCAAATACTTAGCTTTGAGCCCTTAATCCTATTGCTGAGATGGAACGAGAGTTGTACTACCAACGCTAGGTGAGTATATATTTGTGATGAGATGGCCAGTTAGAACAGAGATGTTTAATTCATAGACTCAGGAATAAAACTTGTCCAAAGAACCTGAGTCAACAACAACAGATCTTATTACAAATGGTGATCCCAATGTGATCTGAACATGCAAACTTAAATGTATAAATGCAGAAGCTTTTAAATGAATTTATGTAAAAGTGCAGAAGTCTTAAAATAAATGTATAAAAACTCAATAAAAATATAGAAGACGCTAAAAAATAAATTCTTTGATTAAATAAAAGAAATAAATTAGTTGATTCAGACATGACTTTAAAGTTATTATACTTGGAATAGTTGCTAGTTTTGCTTAACATCTCAAAAATATCTTTGACTCTATTGAAAAAGAATTAACTTTTTAAAAAATTCAGAAAAGCAACAAAAATTACTTTTCTTCAGTCTTTTATATTTGCATTTAGTGATTGTAATGATTAAATAAATTACTTGCTCTTAGAATTTTATACATAAAACCACATCTGAGATAAAATAAATCAAAATCAATATAAAATCAAAGACAAACAAACCTTCATAATATCATTATATATGATCTTGATAATTAAAATGCTTGTTGGGAGGATTTATGTATCAAAGAAAAGGTTATTTTTCAAGCAATGATAATATTCATAACCTTTAGATATAAAACTGCCTACTCACTATTTATACCATGCTTCATGTTAGATCTTTAGATAATAAATATTACAAGAAATTCTTGATTTCTTAGGTCGCCATACGAATGAGATTTTTCATTTGAGCATTAGACCTACTTTCCTCTGTTTTGTGGGATTTTTTGCCCACGGCAAAATTTCTAATGTTGCTAAGTCCATCCTCAAAAAATGTTACAAACTTAGCTATTTTGCCAGGAGCAACAATATTGCAATTTTTTCCCCTTTTCATTAAACAATTTAAGTTTTAGTGTTTTGCCCAAAGCTAAGTTTTCTGTTTGAATGTGCTATATCAAAGAATTTTGCAATTGTAAAGGTTAGTAATGATATCTTGTTCTATCTTCTTTGATATTTTAAATTTGCAAAGGTTTTAAATAGTTTTAATATAGCCATTGCACTATTAATGAAAACAATTGCTTTAATTTGAACTCTTTATATAAAGATATATATATATATATATATATATATATTATTCATTTTTGTCTCCAGTCATCCTTCATTCAACTTTTGAAGAGTGCAACAGCATCATATATATATATATATATA
>JAYKTE010547119.1:0-18489 GCA_036873565.1 Xipholeptos notoides | reverse complement strand
TATATAAAACTTTCAAATGATTTGTATGTATAATATTTTTATAACTAAATATTTTGACAGATTTTGAATATTCAAAAGATTAGAAAAAAATTAAGGAAAATTATTGTGATATCACCAAACTATTCCTTTTTTCAGTGGCTCTTCAGAAAATTTACATATTGCACATTTTAAGTGAACTTCAAATGCGAAAAACTATTTTTTGTCTTTTTAGATTTTAGCAAAATGTTTTGAAAGCTGGCTAAAATTACAGGAGTTATGCAAAGTAAAGAGAATCTAAAAACAAACAAACAGTAAAGTGGAATATCAAACAAAGGTGAACAATGTGGATTGCAAATTTGTTGAGAATATTTGATGTTAATCTTTAATTAATTACAAGAGCTTTTCCTTCCGCCTCCGTTTTTGAATGCAATTAAATAAGATTGATATAACTAATCAATTCTTAAAAATAAAGGAAGGTATAATCTCCTGTAAATTTAAGATAAAGTGAGGTTAGATGGATTTTACAATATGCCTAGCATTGGGTGATTTTATCCTAAAGCTAAAAGTAAAGAGTTTGTTTTGTTTTGTTTTACAGCATATCAACCTTTTTAGGTCATTTAATGCTGAGAAAAATCATTTTTGATAAACATTCTTTTGTCCACAGGTAGTTTTTTTTAACAACACAATATGCACTATTCAATCCATGTCTGGAAGGAATGTGGGGATTCATATTTTTCCAAAATTTATTAGTCCAAATGTGAACGTAAACAGAATGTCGGGGATTTGAACTCTTGTATTACGATTTCAAAGTCCAACACAGAGTCAGACAAAGTCCAGCAAAGAGTTAGACTTACAGTCCAGCTAAGACAAAAATATGTGTGAAAATCTAAAATTTCATGAATTATGCTAATTACAATAGATACATTCTCAATAAAATCCTAATTCTACAAACTATTTCTTAACACAAACAACTTTCATCCAGGGTGATTTATTTATAGCTTTGGTGTTTTGGGTGGTTTACAGGTTTTTTTTAATAATTTATATGCATCAAGTTTTATTTAAAAATCAATCAATCCAATTATAAGCATAAGCATAAATAATTATTTGAAATTAGTTTGTACAAAGCCATGAAATTGATTTAGTTTTAAAAATAAGCTATTTAAACATTATGCAGCTATTTGTACATATAATGAAGTAAATGTTTGTTGTGATGTAGCTTGTCACATGAGCTACAGTTGGGTGACTTGAAAGATTGCAAAGAGCTGGGAGAGCAGTTGGAATCCTAAAAGGAATCTGAATCAGTTACTGAACACATAGTGGTTGACTAGCTAACTTAAATTACCAACTGTTGAGTCTAGATACGGTCACTGATTTATTGTATTTTCTGAAATAAACATATTTGTATTTATTAATCTGTGTATTGTAATCTTTTTACTATATAACAGTATTTAACATATACTGTTTATTTTCATTTTCTAGATGGCTAGTTTCCATTTTCTATTATGTCATGTAAAAAATTTATTTCACTTCATTATCTACTTCCTTTTATAAACCCAAACACATAAATTCATGTATATATTTATCTATAGACCAGTGGCATAGCAACTGCTTTTGCCACCAAGGGCAGTCATAAGATAATTTGAAAATATTCTCGAGAAAAATGGAGCTAGCATGGACGCTCACAGTCCACATTGTTTCTGAGTTGTTGTTAAGTAGATATATAGAAATTGAATAATAATAATTATAACATCAATAATATAAACCTTAATAATAATTACACTAGTAGTAAATCCATGAGTAGATATACAGAAATTGAATAAAATAATCATAATTGTTTCTGAGTTGAGAAGTGGTTAGGAAAATGCTGTAAAACACACTGGTGCCAATGTAATAAAATATGGAGGTTGGAATACAACATTTTCTTTACAAATGGCTGGCTGAATGGAGGTAACAGTGGGCACAAGAATAGTAGTGAAAGTTTTAAACCCACTTTTTTGGAATCAGCATTTTCCATCCAAAATAGATTGTTTCCAGTAATAATGATAAATTCCTCACTATTGATTTTCAAATTCTATTGATTTCTTCTCATATCTATTCATGTTTTAAAAATGTTGTTTCTTATTCTTTCCACTAACTGCTCTTTGAATATATTTCTCCATGGATTTATTTTTAATTTCTATATATCTTTTTTTTTTATTCTAACTAAAAAGTTTCCAAATTTGACTGCTGCTTGCTATTACAGAGTTTACAGTCATTATTCTTGTAACTTTGTATTTCTATTTACTTGGTTTCAAATTGATTTTTTTATTATATATATTTGTGTACTTATGACTTTTTTTATTAATACATTTCATTCTTAAACTGTGGTGTCTTATTAAGGCTTTAAGTTAGGATTATGCACAGAGTTAAGATAAATTGGTTATAAGTATTACTTTTTTTTTTTTTAACTGTGCCACTTCAAATGAATTTTTTTCAATTTCATATTTACCCTTAGTGAGCTCAAGAGTTACCTACAGAAATATATCCTGCAATCAACTAGCATAAAAAATAAAAATAAACAAAGAACTTCCTTTTTTTCCTAGTTTTTTTTATCCTTGATTTGATCAATCCATTGAATATTTTCAAGTTTTAAATCTTTTAATTAAAAATGAGAAAAAATAATTAAAATCCTAAAAATATTTAGGTTAATATTTTAGTTGTTCTATGTCATGTTATATGTTGTTCTAAAACCTTTCAATAGTATCATTATTATAGCAAGACACAATGGATTAATGCATAAGTTTTGGAATCAAAGTACATTAGTTCAAATCCAAATGATTCCATTATGTTCAAATTCTGGCTAAACACTATTGGAAAAAATATGAATACCCTTATTTCCTCTAGCTATGGATTAAATAATACAACTTGTTTTGTTCAAACCATATGAGAATGAAAAACATTTATTTAAAAAACGAATATTATTCTCAAGATTGAATGACCATAATCATTGATATGCAGTAAAAAGAAATACCAAATAAGATGCATGGTGTTGTGAATTTAGTAAATTCTAAGTGGCATTTATCCAGAGATGATAGGTTCAATCCTGACTGCAAGATAAAATGGGTAAAGATACCTAACATAAACTGAGTTGGAGCTCAGTAATACTTGTGGATTAAATAATTAAGAGATTTCTTCAGTTTACCTGCAAGAATGTACTAATACACAAAATATTATATGAAATTTAAAAAACAACAACAGGTAAATCCAATCAAGAAGTAACATTTTTACCTGTCATTTTCTCTGAAAAAAAAAAAAAATTTGAAATAGTATCCCATTTTTTTATTATTATATGAGTATGAATTCTTGATTCTATTTTCAAAAAGTCATCAATCATTCATTTTCAGATTGAATACATTTCTTTCTTATTTTCTTGTATCTTTTATAAATGCTTTTCACAATCTTGAAAAGGTTATCATCAGGTGAGTCATCTCAAAGTTTTCTGGATTTTTTTTTGTTTTTGTTGGTTTGTATTTGTTTGAACTGTGAAAATCAAGAAGGTGAGGTGAGGGAAAAAAAAATAAAAATAAAATAAAATAAATAAAAAAAACTAGTAAGTAGCTACATTTTAAGTATGTTTTACAGCAAATCTTTTTACCAAGCCTAAATCTGGGATCATTTAGATTTGTTTTAAAACACTTTCAAATAAATAAATAAAGGCAGATAGCCTTGGCACTATTTTTCATACGCCCTCTCATTTTCAGCTTCTTTTTTATCAAATGTAGCTCTATAAATATAAATGATAATAAATAATTTTAAAGCACATTCTAATAAATGATAATAATAATAAATAAATAATTGGCACTGTTTTTCATAAGCCCTCTCATTTTCAGCTATTTTTAAAAATATATCTCTATAAATATTACCTATTCAGTCTATGATGTACCATACTTGGTGACGTTAAGTTATTAGGTGTTTTCTCAGAATGCTCCCAATGATTATCAAAAAAAAAAAAAAAATCAGCTACTAGAGAGAAGAGCAGGGCTACGATTAAGAGTAAAACCATAAAAAAAAGTGTTGTAGGCCAGTCATAAGAGCATTCGCAGGTTCAAATCCCACTTGGTATTTGTATTGCAAACAACATGGTGTGTCACTGATGAGATCCATTAAGATCAAAACAGCTTTTCAGCACCGTGTTAAAAGTTATACAAGATTTTGTGTTGAATCATAATATTATAATTTGATTTCAATATATACAAATTTTTGACCATACCAAAATTTTTCTTAATTGACTGGGATTTGAACTCATGTAATACGATTCCGGAGACCAAGCTTTTACCACTGGTCCACTGGTCACTGCCTAAAAATTCATCTAGAAATTGGTAGTTGAATTTGAAAATATGAACAAAGCTATGGAATACCAGATAAAACTGGATGTTTCAATTAGTTTTGTGTGAGGCTAATAAAAAAAAAAAATTAAAAGGTTGTAGGTTAAAAACACATGAGGACAAGCTTTCTTTGAAACTGAAAGAGTGGGATGTTCATGGACTATTTCCAGATAATTAATAGAAATTTATTCAATTGAAAGAAAAGCAATAGCTTGAAGGGAATAGCAAACGAAGAAAGAGAGAAGGTTAATTAATTATAAGACACTCGGCAAACATTGTGTCTTCATTAGTGGAAGCCATCTTAACCGCTGGTAATTAGCAAAATAAAAAGAAGAATTTTGTTTAATCATTGACTCCAAGATTTGATTAGTTCACTTATGGTTACATTGTCAATATTGTCTGAGAAAGAAAAGTAGACTTTTTTGATTGGAATGGTTGGTATAATTTGTTATAATATAAGAAAAGAATCTAGGAATATGATGATTGAGTGTATTCCTATAAAATCTGTTTTTGTTTCATAAGATTGTAAACATTCCATTTATAATATGTGAAATTCATTATAGAAAAGGAGAAATATTTTCAGCCAGCATTTATTAACGAAAATTGAAGTTTTGTTTTTACAGAATCCCTAAATACATACAAGGCCTGTTCCAAAAGTAATGCCTCCTAGCTGTTATTCTGCCAGAATGGATCAGAGAGGATTGCAAATTGCATTTTCATGATGACTGAATTCCTGCATTCAACATTAAATATCCTACAAAGAATATTATATATACCAATAAAAAGAAACCTAATTACAATTTTTTCTGCTAATATAACGATTAATTTAATATATAAATATATTTAGTGCTTGTGTTATTTTATCCTATTATTCATATATTATGCAGACTATAGTCCTCATCGGTCGAATTTACAACATGTCAGTGAATTAATCCTTTGGCCTTCTTCAGGTGATGGAGTTTTTCTGTTCATAGGGCTAAATCTGCACTCATGTTTTTTATGGACAGGAAAGCTTTATCACCTGAAGAAGAAACAAAGGATTAATTGACCAAAATGTTGTAAATCTAACAAATACAAAGATGAGGGCTATAGTGCACATGATAAACATACAGATGATAAAACCTCATTTTAAGGATTCTGAAAACAATCACAATTTATTGTTGATGATTGATAATTTAGAAGTAGGTAATTTTTGTTTGTTTTATAGTAAAAGTGGCAGAGAAACCATCAGTAATGATTAAACTTTTTCTTCTAGAGTCCTGAACAGGTAATAGAACTCTATTGAAGTTAGCTAGAAGCAGTACTGGTTTTAGTTAATTATACTTTGGACACATTGGTAGGAAATCTCTGTAAGGGATTATCACAGGTTTATTGACTGGCAGCTAAACACTATAGTTCTACACAAATGACTTTTTTTTACAAGACTAACTTTTGTAAGCACCAATCATTCAAACTGATTCATTTATATTGATTTTTAATAATTCACAATTTTTTTCTATTTATAGGAATCCTTTGAGATGAGGCTACATAATCGGGGCCCACAGCGTAGCAGAATTTCTGAAGATAGCGGTTTCAATCCTACCCAAGCAGGCTAGAGGATTAGTTGGCCAAGATGTAGTGAAACTACTATAGAGGGCAGTAATTACTGAGGATACATTTCTAAGACTAAACATTCCTATCCAGTCATGGTAAATACACATGAAGGAGGCCAGAGAATTAGTTGAATGAAACATGGTGAAATAACAACTATAAAGATGAGGACAACAGTCAGCAAAAAAATAGATACACAAATTCTTAGTTTGTTTCAACTAATTAAATAATCTATTTTCAAGAACGTTCATTTGCAAAATTATGATGAGAAGTTTTTCCATTTTTGTTTATCATATTGTAAAAGAGAAATAAATCAAATTGATTACCATTTATCTTAATCCTTCCTTAATCCAGTATGTTGTAATCCTCTTACATTAGATTGGCAAGAATTATGGTTAATAGCATTCTCCATTTAAAGAAATAACTCATAAGAAGTTCCATAAAAAAAACTGTTTCTAAAATTCAATCAAAATTTTCTTGAAATATTTTTTAAACGTGATCGATTTTCACACATTTTGTAGTTCATTAATTCCTGTGTAGGTATGGTACTTGTCAAGCATGAAAGAGATATCCAGCACAAGGCCAGGTTTTAATGAGCCTCATGTCAAATCCAAGTCTAGAACTATAGAAAACAATATTAAGAAATTATCATAATATGACAGAACATGCCCAACAGTTCAAAACAGTTTTAATACAGTCATGTTATTACCAAAATACTTCATACTCATACTGCTATAATTTTTTTACAAGTTTCTTTATTTCAATGAGCTAATATTCACAACTTGAACATTTTTACTTTTAAATGTTTTTTTCTAATCAGTATTGATACAGATTGAATAAAAATTTACAAGAAAAGAAAATAGAAATAAAACAGATGACATTTTACTTCTAGAACTCATCTCTCTGCTGCACAATATTTTCTTTACTGAAACTAATCTGTTAAACCCTCTAAATATCTGGATTTCTTTTCAATATGACACATTTGGAAAACATTTAACAGCAACTTCTCAAGCAGCACTTCTTCCTTTAGATGTACTACAAAAGAACTGGGTTTATTGCCTAGTACCTAAGGTGCCTTAAATGAGGCATGCTGAAGGGGTAGGGAACCGGCAATTCTTTAAGCTCATGTGGTAGAGTAATTTATCATAAGAGCACATAAAACTGGCCTTGTGCCTAACTTGGTTTTCTGCTCAACTTTATAAATCTGAGACTAATTCAATTAACAATGTTTAGTATTTTCAAGGAGTTGGTTTGTATATATTGAATAAACATTAATTCCTTTTAATGTAATAATTTCAATTTATCAACTGTCAGTTGTTGTACCAATGATAGAAATATAGATGCATATAAATTCTGAAAA
This sequence comes from Xipholeptos notoides, assembly GCA_036873565.1. Classification (NCBI taxonomy): domain Eukaryota; kingdom Metazoa; phylum Mollusca; class Cephalopoda; family Idiosepiidae; genus Xipholeptos; species Xipholeptos notoides. Next base: position 11,196 of record JAYKTE010547119.1, on the reverse strand, counting down.
AGACCTGTTGTAACAACTCTCTATTTTTGAAGTCCATAACCTACAACTGATTATTATCCATTTTTCATGAGAAATCCTATCACAATTCATTTTTATTTTTGTATCCGCCCCCTCCAAATCACTGTTAATCATGCATGCTTTTATCTGGTTTCCTCTCAAACATTTATACAGCTCCTATCTTCAAGCCTTTTTGGGATAAAAACCACTTAACCAAAATAAATTGTTTTTTATCCCCACTCCCCATCTCTCTCTCTCCCCTCCTTCCTTCTCACACATAGCCATAAATATATTTTGTTGATGGAAGACATTGGAAACCATAAAACATACTACCCATGCCATAAATACAAGCACATTTTTCATCTGGGTAAAATTTCTTACTAAGGCAATATGAGATGGAGGAGATTGTGTTTAAGTGGGTTGTTTAATTTAACTGCATTTAATTCTACTTTAACTAAGTTGAATCTTGTTGTTGCTGTTGTTGAGCAGGAAAACCTCTCCTCCTCCTCCGTTTGGGCTTGGATCAGTCTTCCTGCTGTTATAATGTTTTCACAATCTCAGAGTATTCTAAGACACCCAGTCCTCACCCCAGGGGATAATACCAATCTAGGACATTTTTAGCTTGCCTGGTCGATTATAGTGAAGGGTAGGAGGGGAGAGGGAACAACTTTCAGTTTGAATGCTTAACACAGTCTACTGATCATGCCACAAACTGCTGACCGGCCTGGTACAGTACATGGTATTCCTAAATGGTCACCCATCTTAGTACTGAACAGGCTCTACACTGCTTAACTTTGGTGATCTGGCGGGAACTGGTGTCTCCAATGTGATTTGATCGTATTGTTGTTAATGTTGATATAAGACTTCAATGGATATTTAAAATTTTTGTTACAAACCTATCTTTAAAATCATTTTTTCGAATTCTAGAAATAAGACTTGATATTTGAATTTTCAAACCATTGTCTTCATCTTTGTTATTGTGAAGACTTCAGAGTTCAATTCCCTGAAAAAAGGCCAAAGGGTTCATCAGCCAAAATGCTGTGAAGATGATGATGATAATAATAGTAAAGATGTGTACAACAGTCCAAATACACAAACTATTTTAAAACTGCTAAAATTGAAGTTTTGTTTCTATCTTTTACAGCATATCAACTCACATAAATTTTCTATAACTAATTATAACATTTTTAGATGGTAGGGAATGGCTATCCCAAGAAGAATAATGAAAATTATAAGCTTAGTTGGTAAGGATCCATACCTAGGAATTTATTTTGAAGAAAAAGTAGCATATCAAACTTTATTCGGACTATTGTCTTCATCCTCATCCGCTATCTGACTGGTAAAACAATTCAAATTCCAACTAGTATTGAAATGTTGAGTTTGTCTTTGCTTGGAATTTAGATCATTGAGATGGAATAGGTTCTGATTTTTTAGACAAATACTCTTGGAAAAGATATGGAGACTCTTAATTATTCTAGCAATGGGTTAAATAGTTAACTACTATTCCATTAACAACTCATTTTAAAACCAAGAATCCTCAAAATGCTGAAAACTTAATTTGAATATTTGACCACTTAAGGAAAACAACTGCTTTGAGAACCATTGGTAAAAGACAGAGACTTTAGAGATTCATGGTCTCTGTGATCCAAGGTCATAGATAACTGTGTTACTAAAGCTTCAGTCTCTTTGGTTTAAATTGACTCACTCTTGCAGTTTATCCAAGGGTTTCACAATATTTATTAAATATCAAATATCTTGAATGGCATTGTTTGGTTCAATGAACATTTCCTGAAATCTCTAAAAGACCTTAGTCTAATCAAAACTGGAATACTGTTGCTCAATTTAGGTTGCTTTGTATTATTCGATTAGTTACAAATTAGTATAGCTAGAGATGTGGGCTTCATATCTTTAAAGATTCTTAAGCACTTTAATCATTAAAGGCAACAAGATAGCTTTAACCATTTTTAGATCCTATTTTGGTAAATGTTTAAAAGAACATGACTCTTTACCCACACGTAAGCATAGTTACAATGGTTAGATAACTTGTATTGAAATAATAACCATAGAGTAATAATTGAATTATTTATTGAACTCTTGTTAGATTAATATTGTGGCTTGCTACATTGAATTTGTTTTAATACCAATAGGAAAAGTATAAAGTAACTCATTTCTTCAACCTTGGAATGGATTGAGTGGTTGGGTAAATATAACCCATAGCAGCTTTATACAGCAGTAGACAAATTTAAGTATGTCACCAACACATGAATTTAGGTTTTGGTATGATGTTGCTCAATGTTCTATATTAAAAGTACCATCTTGTAGATTCCATAACAAAAAACATTGGAGCTGGGATCATCATGCATTAGTTTTAGCCATACCCTTTAAAAAATTACCCACAAAAATAATCCTAAATAAGTAAATGAGACATCCACAAACCCTAATGGCTTAGTGGTTTCAATCTAGAATTTTAATACTGTAACTTCATGCATTAACTTACAGACAAATACCAATGAAAAAGGTATGAATGTTATTGATTTTCCCAATTTAACCTGTTTATGTATGATATTTTTCACAAAATGATTGTTCTACATAAAATTACTCAAAAGAATGACATGCCATAAAAAACCTTGATAACAAAAATATGAAAATGATTTTAAGATAAAACAATAAAAGAAGGAAAAGCACTTATGTTTCACAAATTGAATTACTGAAATAAAAAAAGGAGGATATGCCATAAAAATAAACAAAAAAGGAAATAATAAAAAAAAAATTAAAAAAAGCAAATAAAGCAGTTATGTTTTTAGGCATTAAATTACCAAAAAGGATGACAAGCCATAAAAAAATACCTCACCCTCCTCACCCCAACAAGTAAAAATAAAAAACTACAAAGAAAGAATTGAGTAATAAGGAGGCTTCATGCAAGCTATAATGCTTTTAATTAGTTTTATTATTAATATTATTAAAGATATTTTAAATTAAAAATCAATTTCAAATCTTATTATCACTTAATTCATGCTTTTCCAAGATGCTTCAAGTAAATTAGAAATTACATATCAAAGCATACATGGTTGAACAAAATGTAGTGTTCCTTTCTAATAATCTTATTTGGAAGCTTTCTTGTTTAGTAACATATTTTATATTGGGATTATTATTATTATTATTAGAAAGGAAAATTAGATCTTGTTTAACCTAATATCCTTGAATAATGAACTAAATATATTGTGTATATATGTATACATATATATAACAAAAGAGTTGAGAAATAATAAGTCTTTAATGATGCATATGCCTTTTTAAGTAAATTTCCTTTTCAAATTTTACTAAAATTTGAACTGTTTCTTGTTTGTTGTCTTGGTGACAAAAACAAATAAAACACTTACATAAACACTTAAACACTTAATTTAGCAAAAAGAATGATATGCCATTTTAAATAGGAATACATTTAAAAAAAGGGAAGCAAGCAAAGCACTGATCTTCTAGACATTAAATTATCAAAAGGGATATACCACAAAAGAGAAAAACAACTAACAAAAAAGACAAATAATTAAAGCACTTATGTTGATATGATCGTTGCATGAAATGTTAATCGAACTCACTTTGCTTCCACCCAGTTGAACAATTACTATTTTTAGTTCAGTTAGAGCCATTGTTCTCTTTCATAAAGTGCTAACCTTTTCAAAAGTGCCTCTTCTATTCTTAGAACCAAAGCTGGGATCTTACTTCCAAGTGAGTTAATAAACTTAATCTATTGTGCACTGAAGAATGATCCATTGGCCTTTTATCTATCACTTTACAATAGAACATTAGATACAAGTGTAGATTATTAAAAACAAAAAAGGATGTAAATAAGTTTAAAAATTAGCATTAGTTGCTTCTTCACTGGTAAAATTAAGATTGTTGAAAACACATTCTGTTGTTGTTCATTTAAATTCTTGTTTGCTTCACTATCATTTTGGAATGATTTTTGTAAACAAACATTCAATTTATTTATTTTTCTATTTTTTTCTCATGGTTTGTTTACAAATTGGAAATCAGGGCCAATTGTAGTCTCCCATGATCTCAATCACCTTTGCTTGGAGCCAGCTCTCAAGCGGGATGCACAAGAAGCATGTTTAAAGATTGTTGGTTTATTTGTTTTATGGAATATCAACCTATTTAGTCATTTAATGCTGAGAGGATCATTTTCAATAAACATTTTTTTTTGTCAACACAGTTTTTATTAATAACACCAGATTCACTATTAAAGCCACAGGAGGGAGTATGGGGATTCATACTTTTCGTAAGAGTATTAGTCCGAAGGTGAACATGATGGGGCGACTCAAAGTCGTGACTTACGATTCCAAATTTTGAGTGCTTATCCACTCTGAAGTTGACTTTCCTGTGTATGGATCAATGTACTTAGATAAAAAAAACTATTTTGTAGGACTACATCAGTTAAGTGTTAAAAGGTCTTTGAGATGATTTTGTATTTGTTTACTTAGCTTGCTTTTATCTGTCTGCCACATTATAGAACAAATAACAAGTAGACAAAGAGAACCAGGTATATTTTATTCAGTGGCACATCATAAAAAACAAGTGTACAAGCTTTCAACCCTAGCTGGACTGGATGAAAGTAAATAATCTATTCAAAACATAAATGTAATGGAATGACTTGGATTTAATCCCTTAGATTCTGATAGTTTAAATTCATTATGAAAGGGTCAAGGGCATTTACTCCATATTTGAAATACAAACCTATTAACTAAAAAATGTATAAGACTAGAGGATAAAATGGGGAAATGTATGAATCCCCACATTCTCTCCAGCCAATGGTTAAAAATAAAATAAAACACAAGCAAACAAATCATTCTAGAAGACTTTTTGCTTTCAATCTTGTTGTCTCCTTTATAGATCACTCATCTACTATTTTTGTTAAGGATTTTTGTTAATTAATTTTTTTTCTTTTTTACCTATTTTGTCTTTTCTTTCTTTTACCTTATTCTAGGTAAGTTCCTTCCTTGTGGAGAAAGAGACTTTTCCGTTTCATCTTTTTATTCTTTTTTCGTTTCTTCTCTTTTTTATTAGAAGGAGAGACCTTTCCCTCTTTCTCTCTTTACTCTTTCTTTGTTCCTTCTCTTTTTTTATGAGAAGGAGAGACCTTTCCTCTTTTCTCTCTTTAGGTACACCCCTTCCTTGTAGAGAAAGAGACTTTTCCCTTTCATTCTTTTATTGTTCCTTCTCTTTTTTTTATTAAAAGGAGAAACATTTCCCTCTTTCTCTCTTTACTCTTTCTTTGTTCCTCCTATTTATGAGGAGATACTTTTCTCCACTTCATTTTTCATTTTTTTTCCCTTTCTTTTTTTCTTTTACTTCACTTTGACTTGATTTAAAAAAAAATTCATTCTGTATTTCTCCTCAGTTTTTTTTATTTTTCTTCTCAATTTTTAAAATGTTTTATTCCTTTTATCCATTTTTCCTATTTTCTCAACAATTATTTCTTCCCTCATCCCCATGTTTTTATGACTTTCTTCTAAGCTCTTTTCAACAGATAGCAATGGTTTGTTATTTTTTAATTGTACTACTAACCCAGTTCAAACCCAAGTCAACACATTAAATTCTATTATTGAATACTCATGAGAGTGGTATAAACCAGTCCTTTGTTATGTAAAATAGTGTTTAGTAAAAGACTCAACACAATAATTTTTTGACAAAATATGTATAATTTGTTCAGAACAAGACCCCAATGGTGGAACGAACAAGCACTAGTGTAGGAGGGCAATGTCTGTTGGGCAGATGGCAAGGCGGGCTTTGGTGGATCAAAGATCCAGCAGTTTGATGCAACTCGCATTGTGGATGCAGTCTGTCTCATCCTTCTTGAACCTTGGTGGAAGCCACAACCACCCAAAGCAACTTACACAGAGAATGGCATTCTGTGGTTTTGTCCTCCGTTTTTTTTTTATCATCCTCACTTGCAAGTCATGTAAAATATAGACATTTCCGAAAATAGGGGATAACCGATGGACCCAATACTCGGACATGAGTGGGCGCCCATGAATTTGTTCAGGCAAAGAAAAAAATGCCAAGAAGCTTTCTACAATATCTTACCTCCTCCCACCTCAACACTCAGTCTTACCATGTCACCTCTTGTTCAATATGCCATCACTCACATAAAAGTTTTCTGTCAACTCAATATCCAGTTCACGTATAGATCAAATGTTGCAAACTGTCTGTCTGGTGCACTGGACCCAGTCATACACAAGTCCAGCACCTCCTGGAAACATCTATGAAACAGCAATAATCACTATTATTTTTTTTCTCATAATTTGTTTAACAGATGGAAAATAAAATAAGTTTTAAAAAATGGTTTCTAACTTCAAATGACAATAAAAACTAATATGCTGTAAATGTGAAAAAACTTAAATCTTGTTTTATTTTATTTTATGAACTGATTATCATTCCTATATAGGCTATGGGCCCATAGATTATCATTCTGTGACCTACGTTTAGGGTGAAAGGGAAAAAATGCAAAAGAATGTCAATACACCCCTGAACGTCATATTTTTCTCCAAGTACAGATTTTGCACACTTGTGAGAATTCAATAATTACAACACATTCTTTGTAAAACCATCATTGGTTTTAGTGAATATTATTGCAGTACATAAAAAGTAAAATTGTAATGGGTCAGATTTTGGGAAAAAGCTAGAAATTTCAGCATTCAATTTATGGGTTAAGATTAAAATAACAAATTAATTAATGGAACCAAAGTTTCCTTGAGAAAACTTATGGAAAAAGTTCGAATTTTTAATGATTTTAAACACAATTTTAAGAATAAATTACGCCTACCCATTTTACAGGCCATAAAAAGTGTTTTGGGGAGAGAGATTGTGATGACATGGCCTATTATTCTCTGTAGTTGCTTTTATTAAAACTTGCTTTTACTTAATGCTTTTATTTAATATTCATGCTGTTTTAAAATTATTTTGACTATCAAGTTCATTTTACTTTTATTTTATAACTTCTTTATTTCCAACAATTCTGTTACTTTTATTTTTTCCCAACTCTTCTATAGTAATGGTTTGTTTTTACTTGGCTATTCTCATTCACAAATTTATCATCAAAGCCTGTTACTCTGGCTCTCTGACCACTCCCCCAACAACTATAACTCATCAGCAGCAGCTTCCCTTCCACAGACCAGACATTGCTGACATAAACATTTGCCAGGTTTTGTTACCATCCCCTCCTCAAACTCACTGAGATAAGCAGAATTTACTTGTTGCCATATGACAACAATTCCACCCAGCCAGATGTCTTTAAAATTGTTGACATATGCCCTACAAACCCCAGAACAAAACAGATATGAATCATAACAAGTTTAGGCTTAACAAAAAGAGAAAAATAAATAGAGATGTAGATGAGATACTTTTATTTGATAGATATCCTATCATATTCTATTACCTATAAACATTTATGGGTTGGGTATGTCCCAATCCTAACAAATACTCAATACTGTTTAAAGAGGGGGTAGATTTATGCTGTCAAATTCGCTTGTATTTTGCTGCCTCTTTTTCTTTTCTTCATAATTGAGTACCTTTTCATTTTCTAACTGCCATCTTTGTTATTCTTATTTCAATAACTTTTTTTCTTTTTGGTTACTACACATTGATTTTTAATGAAGATAAGTTATGAATAATCTTTGTTTACTTATGCATGCATGGAAAATGTTCTTACAAATGTTTTTTTTTTCAAATGTTAGTTTTTTTTTTAGTTATGGCACATTTTAATGAAATAAAATATTGTGTATTTAGCTATCTTTCTGAAGTATTTGCTAAGTCTGATAATAGTAGGCAAACAAACACTATTTGTGTAAGTTATAATTTAAAGCAATAGAACTAATTGTTTGTTTGTTTGTTTGCATTATGGCATATCAACCTTTTTAGGTCATTTAATGCTGAGAATAATCATTTTTGAGAAACGTTCCTTTTTGTCCACACATAGTTTTTTGAAAAACACAATGTGCACTATTTAATCCATGGCTGGGAGGAATGTGGGGATTCATATTAGTCCAAATATGAATGTAATTAGAATGACTGGGATTCAAACTCATGTATTAAAGATTCTGAAGTCCAACTGCCTGTCCACTGTCCAAGTGGACCTACCCAGAAGTAATTGTAATTAGGTTTCAGTGTTTATCTATATATAATGTTCCTTTTAGAATATTTAATGTCATATTTTAAAAATTATAAGTAGCCAATTTATTCATAAAAACATAAATATAAAAGCTAGATTTTCATACTTAGATATTCAGACAGATAAAGTATATGTCCTAACTTCTATACAAAGATATGGACTGACTTATAAGGGCTTATAAGATTTATAGCTGGTAATGGCCTTTTAAGTTCCAAATGAAAATAAACATCTTTGGGGAAAATAATAATCTTCTACGGTTTTGTTTTATTTCCAGCACCGAGTAGCCAGCACATGGAGACAAAAAGCAAATCCTTTTAAAGAAGATTATATGAATTTGAATAGACCTAAGATAGGAACACTTCCACTAATATCCTGAGATAGACTTTCCCTGTCAACATCCAACAACCCTAGCTGTGACTACTAATTAATTCGTAAAAGTGATGGTTTTTTCGGATGACTCTCTAAAAAAATTAGTTGCATTAAAAAATTTGTGGAAAATGAAAGCTATTTACAGAAATATATTCTTGTAAATTAAGCATTAAATTAACTATTAGTCATTGATTTCTGTTAGGGAAGTAATTTTTTAACTTTTATGTAGATTTTTAAAGTCTGAACTTGAGTTTTGGAGTTAGATATAAAATTTAGTCAATTTTCAAATTCTTTTTTTAATATTATCAATTAAAAATTTTAAAGCATATTTTTCTTTTAGACTTAATGTTTTTAAACACTTGGATCTCTGCTTGCTTTATTGAAAAAAAATTAAAGACTCAAACTATATTTTTGAGGGTGCAATGAGCTTTGAAAGATTGTCGTTAAAATTTTATTGTAGATTTTTCATGTTGATTTCTGGGACTGCTAAAAGAGGTTGCCAGGCTATGAAACATCAATAGCCCTTGTAGTACAATATTGGTATGACACACACATGTGGGTACACCTATATTACAAAATTTATAGTAATAAATAATTAAGTAAATATGAATTTCAAGAATAAAATTATGAAACCAAATGAAGTGAAATAATTTGAAAAAATTAGAATACAAAATGAACTTTTTGATCTTTCCAAATGATCTCTGATTTCCTGTCTCCACATTTTAATGATTTCATTAAGCATTTTGTTTGAAAATTAATCAATCAATGAGTGAACAAAGGTTCTAATAGAGATGTGAACACATCCAATAATACACTGGTTTAAAAAGTTAATGTACCCCTATGATTTTAAAATCAAAAGCATATCCTGTATCTAAAACGCAATAAAAAAAAGTTTCAAATAGACAATTATTGATTGTAAAGAAGAGTGAATAGAAATTCGCATAATAAAAGACAGCTACAATACAGTTTACATTGAAATAGTACCAAACAGGATAGACTGAATGCTCTGTACTACATTAAGTAAAAAGTTTGTATACGGTGTTGTTCCAAAAGTAACACCCCATTTTTTGTTTTTTTTCTGCTCGAATAAATCAGAGAAGATTGAAAATTACATTGTAACAATGACTGAACATATGCATTCATGATCTGAAAATTTCATGCCTCTTTTGCAGATATTCACAGTTTGAGACTCTCAGAAAGTGATCCTTTTCATGGACATGTGTCAGTAGCAGAGATGTTTCACTGAATTCCTCCATGCAGAAAAAATTGAACCAATCAATATTCACTGGTGCATTTATATGCTTCTGATTAAACACTGTCATTTTTACAGAATTTTGCTTCAAGAACAAAAGATAGAGGGAGGGGGAGGGGGTTGGAACAAAACAACATTTTGAATTATTTATGTATCTGAGAATAAAGGAAGTGGGTCAGAAACACATTTGTTGGATTACAAAAAACAAAAAATCTATCCATTTTTATTTAGCCCCCGTTCAGCTCGATAGTCTTTTAAATCAAAGTGACAACAACTAAGTAATTTACTCTATTCCTCAGGGAGCAGAAATTTCCAACATTCCTTAGACAATATATTATAAAGTTTAAACTTATATTTATGAATATTGTTGATTAGAACATTTTTTTTCAGAGGAATAGAAGTCACAATCAATGATTATAGTTTTTTTTTTAAGGAAGGTTTCATTTCATAATGGAAACTCTTGCTTGAAGCTGTATGGAAACTATTTTAATACCTGATAATGCAATTATCATTTTGAATTTGAAAATTCTTTATTTTGTTTTTGTTAATGAAGCAAAAACAAAAACTTTTATACGTTTAATTTGAGAAAATGAAATAAAATATAACTTAGTTAAAGAGTTCAGAACTTGTAAGATAAAATGGCGGAAGATTTAACAAATGAATATTCAACAAAAAAAGGAAATAAAAAGGAAAATAAAAAATGATGACAAATGTTTAAAGCAAAAAATAAATAAATGAATAAAATGAGAAGGGAAAATTATTTTTAAGATAGAATAATGATTTAAAAATCTTTTTTTTTATATTTTCTTCTTTTTAAGAAAAAAAAACTGAAGAGAAGATCATGAGAGAGTAGTTCAATCTTTAACATTTGTAAATCTAACACATGGGTTCAAATCCTAATAGATTCATAATGTTTGTCTTCATGCTAATACTATTAGTAAACTCTAAATCTTCATTTTCACCCTCGCTATAGGTTAAATACAGCAACAAGTTAATCAGATAAAAATATGTGCTTTTGTTTTATCCTAAAAGGAAGAGATACACAGAGAGATAGAGATTAACTCATGCATTAGCAGAGGGATACAATCCTCAATATTTCCATTAGCAAAGGAAAGCAGGGTCTTATTAACCCAACCATCATTTATTTATTTTTGTATCATTCTTTTTGGGATATTTGTCCAACTCCCCTTATGCATCAAATTGTGAATAAATATCATTACCATTGGAGTTATTTTAAGTAGTGTTAGCCCCATCAAGCAAATCTGGTATTTTGGTAATTGATGTACTGATGAAGAACTAATGTATTGCTTATATGAGGTGAATGGTTCACAAAATAGCAGAGCTGGGATTCGGTAGAAAAAATCTACCGCCGGTATCGGTATTCGGTAGCGAGTCGTGTCCAATCGGTATC
>JAYKTE010546009.1:0-18489 GCA_036873565.1 Xipholeptos notoides | reverse complement strand
GGTATGAATCCCCACATTCCCTCCAGCTATGGGTCAAATAGTGTAATTTGTGTCATTAAAAAAACTGTGTGTACAATGATTGTTCTCGGCATTAAATGACCTAAAATGGTTGATATGCCGTAAAACACAAATAAACAAACCATATCTATTCCAAATATTTAGCTGCTTTGATAAATATCATTATTCATTAGAATTGGAAGTCTTCATATCTATTTTTAAAATGGCTTTGTGCCAAATTATGTATTTTTTTTTTTACATAATAAATATTATATCTATTTTTAAAATGTTAATAAAATTCTAAGATCTCCATTAGTTATACAATCACAAAAAGAGAGATAACTTAATAAATCTTCTGTTATTGAAATATTTCATTGTGAAGCTGTATAATGTGCTATAATACTATTCCATGTATTGTTGTACATATTCAAAAATAGAATAACACTTTTGATTTGAGAACACTTTTATGAGTAACTAAATTTCAATTAAGAAATTTTATATTTATAAAGAATCACAGTACAAAATTTAGATTAGCAATAAAAAAAAAATCAATTATTTTTGTAAAATAAGAATACATAATTTACTTAACATCATGATATAAAATCCAGTTCTTGGTTGTATTTACTATGGAAAATCATTAACCATTAAATTCATTATTAGTTATTTTCAATGTTATGTAAATCTATTACTGATTTATTTACAAATCTAAAAATGTTAATAGATACAAATGTATTAGACTACCATTTTTAATTTGTTCATGATTTTCCATCAGCAACTACTAATTAAATATTTCAAGTATATAATTAAATTGAAAATATAAATTTATCACTGAAGTTAAGTACAATATGGAGGAGGTCTACTTTAACTGGTGGATAGGCAGTTGGACATCGGAATCTGAGTTGTTCTGTTTGTGTTCATATTTGGATTGATACTCTTGGGAAAGGTATGAATCCCCACATTCCCTCCAACTATGGATTAAATAATGTATATTGTGTTATTCAAGAAACTAAGTGTGGAAAAAAATAGCCTTTACCAAAAATGATTGTTGTCAGCATTAAATGACCTAAAAGGTTGATATGCCATAAAATGCAAACAAACAAGTACAATACGTTTTATAGTAAAAACATTTTAAAATCAATTATGTGAAATATAACATTTTCTAAATAATTTCAATTGACTTTTTTTCTTTATTTTTTTTGTTTTTTAGCTATCAGAATCTTCCACTCGTCTTGCCAGCGAAGTGGGGGACCTGAAGAGCCCCGCGGGGTCTCATGCCAGTTCTAGTCTAACATCCTTATCCGATGGTGGGGAAGAAGATAACCTCAAAGTTCAAGTCGATGGGGAACCAGAGATCAATGAAGTTGATATTGTTTATGTGAAAACACCAGATGATTGTCTTTGCGCATTCTGTAATAAAAGATGTAATTGTTGGGCTTATTTTGAGCACACAGAATTTGGCAAAGCCTGGTGGAAGTTGCGTTGTTTCATGTATAAAGTTGTGGAGCATAAATACTTCGAAACGTTCATTATCACGATGATCTTAGCGAGTAGCTTGGCTCTTGTAAGTATTCCAATGTTTATATATTGATTTGGACTTTATTTTCATAATTCTGTATTTGGTCTTATTTTTGTAATTTATCTTGTCTTACCTGATAGTTATTTTCGATAAAGATGTAAAACTTTGCATAACCTTAGATGTCCTTGAGTTAAGTATTTAAAATTTCTCATTTTACTACATTTTTTAAAAATTTCCTTCCAATTTAATATTTCATTTTCTAAATCTTTTCTTTTTCATAGGCTTTAGAAGATATCCATTTAAGGAAGAAACCAATCTTACAGCTTGTGTTGATGTATCTTGACAAGTGTTTTACTGTCATTTTCATTGGAGAAATGTTTATCAAATGGTTTGCATTTGGTTGGAAGAAGTATTTTACGGATGCTTGGTGTTGGTTGGATTTCCTCATCGTGGCAGTAAGTATAAAGTTCACTTTATCTGAAATCAGGAAGCTAAACCCAAGAAAGTGAAAGGGTTGATATTCATATCTTTAAAAATCATATCTTGAAGGCATTCTGTCTCTAAATTGCTCCTTGGACATTCATAAAGTCTACGAATCTACAAATCTATTGAAACATTTTGTTGGCCTTAGATGATTCATTGAGATTAATTTTCTGTAAAAAAAGCAATGTTCTCTTCAGCCTTCTTCAGTATTTATCAAATTCAAGAACCTTCTCAGAAGAGCAAACTTAACAATCTATTTAATCCTTCAAGGTCCACATTTCATAAGTGATTTCAGGTACTAAGCTGTTTCAGCCTGCAAACAGGACTGAACCTATAATCTTTAAATGAAATGTTACTTACAGCTTATATAATCTAATGGTTACAAATATTTCATGGGGAAGCCAACTTGGAAGCCAATAGGCAGTCGGACTTCTGAATCATAGTACGCGAGTTCCCAGTCGTTCCATTTGCATTCATATTTTTACTAATATCCTTGGGAAAGGTATGAATCCCCACATCCTCTCCAGCTATGGTTTAAATAGAGCAAAAATGTTATTAAGAAAATCTAAGTGTGGACAAAAAATAAGGTTTATCAAAAATAATTGTTCTAGGCATTAAAATGACCTGAAAAGGTTGATATGCCGTAAGTCCCTATAGACTCAATTGAAATGCTGTGAATACATCAATGAAGATAAGATTAGAAGTGCAAATAATTTAAATAATGATAAATCTAATATATTAGAATAACCCATACACCTATACCTCGTCTCAATGATATGAACTGACAGGCATTAGCACTCTATAGAGATGATTGATTGATTGATCTGTTTAACAGCATATCAACAAGGTCATTTAATGCAAAAAACAATCATTTTTATCAAGTATCTTTCTTTTGTCATCACATTGTTTTTTGAATTACACAAGTTGTATCATTTAATCCATAGCTGGAAGGAATATCAGAATTCATACCTTTCCTGGATATTAGCCTGAATGGGAACATAACGAAATGTCTGAGATTTAAACTTGCATGTTATGATTTCAAAGTCTGAGTGTTAATCCACTGTCCCAAGCAGACTTCCTCCATATAGAGATCAGAGTAGTCAGTCAACAGTCAGCAAAAGACCTTCTTGGTATTGTAGAAAGTTCTACAAGTATCTTGCATTGTAACTAGTACTCAAATAAATCTCCTTCCTTGTACTACACTTGTGTCATTACTATTCAATTACTACCTGATTACTTTGTCTGATTATACCCCACAAGTTATTTCACAAAAAATTTATTGCATATATTCAGACAATCAAAATAAAACAAACCTATCACCTTAAAACACAAAAACATAAAAGTTATATAATTCATTTTCATATCTATAAAAATCCCTTTTCAAGCAGAATTATAGAATATTTGAAAAGTAATATCTTAATCATTACTTTCACTACTTGCTTAAACTTTAAAAAAAACATTATTATTTGTAGTAAGTTGCAAAGATGAATGAAAGAAGAAGATAACAGAATAGCCTTTGATAAAAGGTTTTATCTACTGATTTTCTCTCAGAGAGTCAAAAATGGCGGAACAACTTCCGGCCAAGGGAGATAATTAACAAAGATAATTCAAATTACAACACTGTTATATTGATTATTGCTTTGTTAGAACTAAATATTAATTTGAAATTAATATTGAAATTTAGGAATTTTATTCAATCACAAATTTAAACTGGAAACATACAATTTTTCTGATTAAACAAAAATAGTGGGGAAGTTGACTTGGCCCAGTGAATAGGCAGTCAGACTTGGGAATCGTAGTACTAAAGTTCAAATCCCAGTCGTTCCGTTTGAGTTCATATTCGAACTAATACCCTTGGTAAAGGTATGAATTCCCACATTTCCTCTAGCTATGGCTTAAATAATGCATATTGTGTTATTAAAAAATCTGTGGACAAAGACTCACATTTATCAAAAACGATTGTTCTCGGCAGTAAATGACATAAAAATGATTGATATGCCATAAAGCACAAACAAACAAAAATGATTTTTTAAATGCGCCTTTTTAATTAGTATTATCTGATTTATACAGACTCTCTAATATTGAATACTCTTAATTATTTTTCCCCTGTGGCCAGGATCAAACTAGTCTCCAAAGGATTTTCATTTTTATAATCTTTATTGACTATTACTCTTCATCGACTGTGACTGTTTGCAGGAAATAGTAGCTAAAAATACTTATCATAGAGTTGGCAAAAGGCCATAAAACACTGAATTAAAAGTTTTCTTTTGATGTCTAGGTACTTTATACTTTGATACAACATATTATCCTTATTATTTTACCTTATTTTTAGTGTATTCCTTTCTCATTTATTGTTTGGGGGAATTATACATACAAGGCCCCACAACCATTTCCCACTGGAAATTGAATCAATCTTAACATATTATTTTTGTTTTCAGGCATATTTGACTTTTTGTTTGACTTTATTGTTTTAACAGAACAATAAATATTACTACTTCTTGAATAATAATTATTTTCTATTTATTTTTCTTCTGTCAGGTATCAATTATTATGTTAGCAGCCGAGAGTATCGGGATGGGCAATCTGACTGCGTTCAGATCTATGAGAACATTACGTGCCCTTCGACCCCTGAGAGCTGTGTCTCGATGGGAGGGGATGAGAGTAAGTATTATAAGTGATAGACAATTTGCTATAGTTTACCTGATAAGGGTTTCATACAGTTTACATATTGATTTTTAAAATATGTTGATTTTTTTTACCTAATATGATCTTATCTATTAAATTTTAAAAATTCATAATTTTTTTTAATTTCTTTTAAATCAACTACCAGGGAGCAACTCAATTTGCTGAAATAATCCCTATTAACTAAATTATAGGATATTATTTTTTTCTAAAAGTACTAATCGGACTATTTTCCTCATCTATTATATTCTCTCTCTCCTGACATTTTGAACAAATTTTACCTAATAATTATGGTTTTATTTTTGTTGTTATACAGTTGAATTTCCATTTATCTTTTTTATAATTATATTGATAAATTTTAATAACTTTGGGCAGAGAGGTTGGTGCAGTGGTAATAGCTTAGTCTCTGGAATCATATTACACAAGTTCAAATCCCAGTCAAAACCATTGCATTAACTTTCAGCTGTCTCGAGCAGATGAGGCTTGGTAACTCAGGAGACATCTAGGTGAAGGGCAACCTGATTACAAAAGCCCATAAAATAAAGATTACAAAAGCCCATAAAAATGGCCTTGTGCCTAACTTGGGTTCATGCTCAACCAAATAATATACTTAATAACTGATTGTCTTTTTGCTTTCTTTTCTATTTCAGGTGGTAGTAAACGCTTTAATAAAAGCTGTACCCTCCATCTTTAACGTGCTCTTGGTGTGCTTGGTCTTCTGGCTAATCTTCAGTATTATGGGCGTGCAATTATTTAATGGCAAGTTCCATAAATGTGTGTATAAAGACAATGGTAGCGTAGTACCAGCCACTGAAGTTGACAACAGAAGTGAGTGTGAAGAAAATAAAGCAATATACGAATGGAAAAACTCACCAATCAATTTTGACAATGTATTGAACGGTTACTTGGCCCTCTTCCAAGTGGTGAGTGGACTTTTTCTTGACATATCACCATATCACCTTTTTCATTTTTGGCATGTTTGCTGATGAGGTTTTTATTCTTTTCTCTACTTTAACTTGGTTGTTGTTGTTGTTTAAAGAAGAAAGCAAGTATAACAAAGTTTATTAATATGAAAATAGACAGAATTTTACTTGCATATTTTTTTAGATATAAGATAATAACACTTCAAAAAACAAAAATAAAATGGCAAAAGCTTTGGATTTATTATTTTCATTATACACACACAAAAAATGTTTATACCTTTAAAACTTTAATGCTTGCAGATCTAATTTATCAAATAGCATTGAGTAGCCCTTTAACAAATGGTTACAATGCTTTTTATTTATTTTTCTCTTTAAAATTTTTCATTTCCATTTCTTTCTGTGGATTCAGAACTTGTTTCAGGCGTGCAACTAAACATAAAAATACACATAAGAATCCTTTTTATAATAATAACCAATTGGTATTTGTATGTATCATGTCATACTGTGATGATTAAAAGCAAAAAGGTATAGTCCACTTGGGGAATTGAAACCCAAACCCTCAGATTGCTTTAATTATTTTTATCTTAAAAATGTGATACTATACCAATCTTTTATCATAATCATAATTCCCTCAAACAAATATACTTTTTTTAAATGCTATTCATCTATTAAAACTATCTCATCAACTTTTGTGATTTTAAAACCTATTATTTTTAATGGGCATGCACACTAGTAGATTTAATAGAGAATGAATTCATATTGACATCCCAAATTTATAGAGCATAGTTTTATACCATTCTGGTGATAGCATAAACTTTTAAAATATAATTAACAAATTCAATTTCCTATCTGTTTATTAAATTTATTTTTAAACTATCATGTTAAGTAATTACAATAAGTTTTCTTCCCTTGAAATAGAAACAATTAGTTCATGAAGGATGATACTTTTTATTGTCACTCCTTCTATAAAATAGGTCTTGTCTAATGAGCTGCACGTAAGTTTATAGCTTTATCATTAAGTTAACTTTTACTGTTACATTCATTCCTAGAGGTAAAGTTACAGAATCAATACCTCTTACAAGTACATTTTATTCAATATTAGAGATAAGATGGTTTTTAAATTATTTTATCACAGAATTGATGTTATTTTATTAAACATGTTTCATTTATTTCAGGCCACCTTTAAAGGATGGATTAATATCATGGCTGATGCAACCGATATCAGAGATGTAAGTGTTATTTATTCATCTTTATTTACAAACCATTAATACAATAGATTTTAATAATTTCCATAAGGTGTTTAATAATTTGGTTTTTAAACTAAGATTTAAAATATACTAACTGGTAAACAATATAATCAAGAAAAGTTTGTGCAATAATGAATTTTGATTTGATATTATAAAGAAAAAAAAGTATAGTTATGCTGTACATTTATCAATTATTCAGACATATTTCATTAAAAAGAATTTTAATTTTCCTTTTTAACATTCTTATTTCAATTTTTTCTTGTTTTCTACCAAGAAACTTAGTCGCTGGGTCGAGTGTCTTAATATAATTTCCAAGCTTTCTTCCAAACGTTTTCAGTCTTCTTTGACTCTCCTCGGGGATTGGCATTTTTATCAGTTACATTCTAGTTTTTATTGTTTTGATCTGATGTGTTTATTTTGTTGTAGTTAAGATGCATTTTCTCCTTGCGTGTTAATTAATACTTGAAAAAATTATAATTGTAGTATTAACTTTTTCCATCCCTTCATTCACCTTATCATTTAAAAATTTAAGTAATATACTTTACATTTGATTAACTTTCTCTACATGAACAAAGAAGATATTTATTTCCCTCAATTTTTTTCTTCTTAATTCACTTTTATACATTTAAAAATTTTACTTGTATATTTACCTCAATTTAGCAAGATATGAAATTGGTTATCTAATCTCTTTTCTCTGGAATTGAGCTCATTAAGTTTGTTTATAATTATTAAGGTCCTCTATACCTGTTATTCATTAATTAAAGCTATATTTACTTATATTGATTGCTAATTATAGATATTCTATTGGGATAGTATTAAACCCTATTTTAAAAGTAAACTCTGATACTAATAAGAACTATAATACTAATAATAACACTCGACCCAGCTACTAAGTCTGTTGTTAGAGAACAAGAAAAAATCAAATTAAAAATATTGAAAAGGAAAATTAAAATTATTTTTAATGAAATTTGTCTGAATAATGATATTCTGCCTAAATATACAAAATTTAAAACACATAATAAGAACTTGTAATGAAAATCAAGCAAATAGTCCAACTCCAAACCACTTCACAGAAGCCTGTCTATGAACCACAGATTATTAAAAAAAAGTATGGCAGTGATGGCACTAATGTCTCTTTTATGAATCTATCAGATGAATTTATATCAATAATTATAATTTTCAATATATAAATCATCCCAGTACTTTAGACTATTTGATTCTTCAATTTATTTTTTTTAATTATTTAGATCGGATGTTTATATAGAACAAATGAGTGCAATAAGATTAAAAGTGAAATAAATATACATAAGATGAATTCATAAAAATCAGCATCTATAAATCTTTATCTAGTACATTTATATATTAATATTATATATAACCTTTACAACTTCTATAGATATATTGCGGTGATAAAAGCTGTTTAAATATTGATGAACTGTTTTGGAGTTTATTATGGTATAAAAATCTACTTAGACTTTCAGAATAAGAATTTTAGAAAATTTATTCTACTTTTTCCCAGTGCTTGCCCTTTTTTAAAAAATGCCACAAGTATTCCAAGGGAAGTAACTAGAAAATAGGATAAAATTTTGATGGCAGAAACAAACTCTAACTTCGGGTACAAAGTCGTGTTTTTAAAAAGTATTGTTTTTTTGTTATAGAAAGTAGAAGTTTAAATTTAGTATATTTAGGCAGAATATCATTATTCAGACATAAAGAACTTTAATTTTCCTTTTTAATATTTCTAATTCAATTTTTTCTTGTTTTCTAACAAGAAACTTAGTCTCTAGGTTGAGCGTCTTAATATAATTTTGAAGCTTTTATCAAAATTTTTTCAGTCTTCCTTGACCATCCTCAGGGATTGACATTTTTGTCAGTTACATTCTAGTTTTTATTGTGTTTTGATCTGATGTGTTTATTTTTGTTGTTGTAGCTAAGATCTATATTTATACATATATATTTATACAATTTTTTAATTAATAATGAATGGATTTAAGATGATTATAAAATATTCAACCTGAAGATAGTAAGTGAATATTTATCATTACTTATCAATGATAATGTTTTATTCTGAAGTCTCTGTTATTTTTCTGCATTTCCCTTCGATTCAAATAAATTCTCAGTTTATTTTTTCTTTATTTTTTTTTCTCTAAATTGAATTTTCCGAATAAGACGCGCGACTAACTTCATATTTGAAGTGTAATCGTTCATAATCAAATTGGGCCAAAACAGGGCTCTACATTGCGAGTGATTTTTGTAAGTGGCGACTAAAAATGATAAAACACTTATACTTTGGCAACTGTTTCTTTCACTGACAATATATATATATATATATATATGTGTGTGTGTCGTCTTTTGTTCTAAGTCACCAGGGCCGATATGTCGGTCTTTCAGGGTTAAGAAAAACAAACGGCAAAAGAAAAAAAATGAGATGCCAAAATGTATTTAATTTCGACCAGATTTGTTTATTAAAACGAATTTATTGAAAAATGGATAAATCTATTTAGTATTTAGATATAATGATATTTATAATGTTCTTTTTTTTTCTTTTTTTAAAATATACATATTTTGGAAAGAGCAAGTGCATAGAATATATATGGGTGAAAAATGGAAATTAAATTCCGACAATGTGAAAAATATACATATGAAAAACAACAACAATATATTAATTAATATATTAATATATATGTAATAATGTATTATTAATATATTGTTATTGTTGTTTTTCATATTATGTATATTTTTCACATTAAGACCCGGGAGGCTTCAGCGGAGGTAAATGAAGTAAGGTTTCCCTGCAGCCGCTGTGGCCGAGCCTGTTTGTCCCGTATCGGGCTCGTCAGTCACAGGCGTGCTTGTGACCGACGTGGACAACCTCCTTCATAGAATCTTCGTTCGTGAAGTCCAGCCAAGAATAATATGTAAATGAATTAAATTATATATATATATGAATTAATTAAATCAAAGTCCTTTTTAATAATATATATATATATATATATATATATGTAACCCGGATATAGGAGAAATCCTGATAAAAGACATTTTCTCTGGTCCCAAAATAGAACTTGTGTCTAATGTATATGCAAATTAAAAAATAGATATAAGAGAACCCCAGATATAAGAGACTTCTTCTCCGGTCCAGAAATCTCCGGTTTACACTGTTTATAAATGTATATATTTTAAATGGAATCTGAATTCCGACAGTATTATAAATGAATACACAGTAGTTTATTAAAATAACATAAAAGCTAATGATTACTATCGTAGATCAGAGTAGTGGTTAAAGATGTTGCCGTCTATCAATGAGTTCGCGGGTTCAATTTGGGTTCTGGAAATATAGAAGCTTTATTTATTTTTTAAAAATCAAAAGCAGTTTAATTGATTTAAAATTGAAAAAAATATTCTAAGCTAACCACATTCATAAATAATGTTAATTTCGAATCCCATTAGTACCGTTGGCGTTCATATACAGCCTAATACCATTGGAAAAGGTATTAATCCCCACAGTCCCTTTTTCTATTTTACCAGTTCTTTTAAATTTGTAGTTATTAGTAGGGCTGTGACATTATGCTTTTATTTAAGAATATTCTTATAAAAGCATGTTATCACAGTCACAGCCCGACTAATAACTACAAAATTGAAAGAAATCGTAAAATAGCAAAACAGTCAAGTCTGTAGACTAATAACTGCAGAAATAAAAGAAATGGTAAGATAGCCAAGTAACAATAATATTCTTTAATAAAGGCATATTGTTACAGCTCTACTAATAACTGCAGAATTAAAAGAAATGGTAAAATCGCAAAATAGTCAAGTAACAAGAATATTCTTTAATAAAGGCATATTGTTACAGCCCTACTAATATCTGCAGAAATAAAAGAAATAGTAAAATCGCAAAATAGTCAAGTAATCAGTAGAATATTCTTCTATAAAAAGCATATTGTCACAGCCCTACTAATATCTGCAGAAATAAAAGAAATGGTAAAATCGCAAAATAGCCAAGTAATCAGTAGAATATTCTTCTATAAAAAGCATATTGTAACAGCCCAATTGATGATAGAAGACAAGAATCACCCTCCCACACACACACATATGCACGCACCTTGCTTCTGTTCAGCAAACAACATTTTTGATGCTAAGTAAAGAAACTGCAAGATTCAATTGTTAAGCAGTCTACAACTACAGTCAGTCTGCTCCTGCTGCTGCTACAATCCTGTATATATTTTTCCGAATAAGACATCTCATACTTAAAGCAAATAGAGACTACTGCTAGTCTTAAGTTACCTTAAACTTTATGGACAAAAGGAGAATTGTTACGATATAGACAAGGCGGCAAGGCCACGGTGGCTGGTAAGGGCTGTATCATCTTTCTAGGCGATGTTTCTTTGGGTTTTACGGCATATCAACCATTTTTAGGTCATTTAATACCGAGAGCAATCATTTTTGGTAAACGGTAGCTTTTGTCCACACTTAGTTTTTTGGATGACACAATATGCACTATTTAATCCATAAACTATTTTAGGTCATTTAATGCCGAGAACGATAATTTTTGGTAAATGTTAGCTTTTGTCCACCCTTAGTTTTTTTAATAACACAGTGTGCACTATTTAAACCATATCAACCATTATAGGTCATTTAATGCAGAGAACGATCATTTTAGGTAAACGTTAGCTTTTGTCCACGCTTAGTTTTTTTAACAACATAGTGTTAATCGTTATTTTTTGTCTACACTTGTTTTTTTGAATAACACAATATTAACTATTCAATTCATAATGAGGGATTCTAGGCGATGTAATCTGGGTGTGGGTGCTTATTGATGTTATAACTTTAACAATCAGCCAGTCACGCATTTCTTATGCGTGTAATTGTTTATACACAATTACCCTTGGGAAAGGTATGAATTCCCACATTCCCTCCAGCTATTGGTAAAATAGTGCATATTAAAAAAAGTTAAATTAATCATTAAAAAGAATTATTTCCAAAAATTAAGTGTGAACAAAAAAAAAACATTTATCAAAAATAATTGTTCTTGGCAGTAAATGACCCTAAAATTGTTGATATGCCGTATAACACCAACAAACATACACACACACACATATACATTATATATATGTGTGTAGCTTGGCAGCGAATATACGAGAGCAGCAGTGGGAAAAGCTTTGGCCCTGGAATAGTATTATTTGTATAAGCTATTTAACCCATAGCTTGAGGGAATGTGAAGACTCATAACATTTCCCAAGAGTATTAGTCTTAATATGAACAAAAAACGGAAGAACTTGGATTCGAACTCGCATACGACGATTCCAAAGTCCGACTGGGCCAAGTCGACTTCCCCCGGACAAATAAAATTAAAGGAATATATGGTCTTTTTGAGGGCGATAATGAGGATAACGAATAGTTGCGAGATGCAAACGAAGACATTTGTAGGACGCGAATTTAAAAAAGAATGCGAGTAAGCCAGAAGGATTTTTTTGTAATAAAAAAAAAAAAAATTAAAACAAAAAAAAGCATGGTTTTTCGGAATCCTTGGGATGAGGCTTGATAATTTGTACATGTATTTTTCGGACTGCTGTCATAGTCCATGTTATTGTGGTCTTCAAAACGTTTCGGCCGATTCGCCCTCCGACCGTCTTCAGGTGATCGAACTTGGGAACCTTCTTGTCGTAATCGGGAATTACAGAATTTCGAACTTAACCCTTTATTCACACTACGGGGGTAGCCTTGTACAAAAAAAAAAGCAATAAAACTATTTCGTTTTTTTTTCCCCAATTTCATATCCCGTTACTTGCGTACATATCACGTGACGACGCACACGCACATTAAGCAGCAGTTTTATTTTATATTTTTTTCATTCACAAAGTTTATATTGGAAACAAAAAAAACATCTTCCGCTTATCTATTTTTTTCTTCTTCTTATTTATTTTTTTTTTTACAATTTCCTGATAAGAGTCTTTTCATCAGGTTTAAATATTTTCCGTAATCCGCAATACTTTTTGGACTCCTCCTCCGAGTCTATCTTCGTGGACTGGACTGGACTGGATGTTCGTTGGTTTGTGTTTTACGGCATATCAACCTTTTTTTTAGGTTGATGTGCTTTTGTGGGCAGCGAGGTTGGAACAGTGGAAAAAGCTCGGTCTCTGGAATCGAATGGCACGAGTTCTAATCCAAGTCTAAAAAAAAACACTACATTCACTTTCAGCTGTCTCGGGCAGATGAGGCTCGTTAACTCAGAGTAACTCATCTAGGTGAAGGAAGGGCAACAACACTGATTAAAAAAGCCGTGGGACATAAGCATATAAAAATGGCCTTGTGCCTAACTTGTTTTGGTGCCCGACCAAGTAAATATAATATCAATCCTTTTAATGTCATTTAATGCCGAGAACAATTATTTTTGGTTAACGTATTTTTTTATCCACAAAGTTTGAAGTGGGTGTAATAAGATCAGCTTTACATGTTTTGAGTGAAATTAATGTTATAATCCATTTTACCCAATTTCCCTACAGCTATGGGTTAAATAGCACATTGTGTGTTATTCAAAAATCTCGAGTTCGAATCCCAGTTGCGCCGCTTGCGTTCATATTCGTACTAATACTGTTAGGAAAGGTATGAATCCCGACATTCCCTCCAGCTATGGCTCAAATAGTGTAATTTGTGCCATTAAAAAAACTGTGTACAAAAACTAACGTTTACCAAAAATGATTGTTTTCGGCATTAAATGACCTAAAATTGTTGATAGGCCGTAAAAACACACAAAAAAGATTTAAAAAATCTAATTGTGTACAAAATTGTTTACAAAAAAACTAATGTTTACCAAAAAGGATTGTTCTAGGAATTTAATGACCTAATGGTTGATATGCCGTAAAACACAAATAAACTCAAACTCAAACTCATAATCCATTTTAATGAGCACTGACATTTTTTACCCGGCTAGACCGGATATTCTTTTTGTTATATTTTCAATGAATCTTATTTTATTAGTTTAAGGGAAACAAGACCTCTAAACTCTCTTACTCTTTCTTTCCCCGTCTCTCTCGCTCTCTTTATCTCTTTTTTTCTCTTTCTCTCGCTCTTTTTTATCTCTCTCTCTCTCTCTCTTTTTCTCTCTCTCTCTCTCTTTTTCTCTCTCTCTCTTTTTTTCTCTCTCTCTTTTTTTCTCTCTCTCTCTCTTTTTTTCTCTCTCTCTTTTTTCTCTCTCTCTCTCTCTCTCTTTTTCTCTCTCTCTCTCTTACTCTTTCCCTCTCCCTCTCTCTCTTACTCTTTCCCTCTCCCTCTCTCTCTTACTCTTTCCCTCTCCCTCTCTCTCTTCCTCTTTCCCTCTCCCTCTCTCTCTTACTCTTTCCCTCTCCCTCTCTCTTACTCTTTCCCTCTCTCACTCTTTCTATCTCCTTCTATCACTCTCACTCGTTCTCTCTCCCTCACTTACTATTCTTTCACTTTCCCTCAATTACTCTTTCTCTCCTCTTCCTCTCTCCCCCTCCACACCCTCTCTCTCTTTATGTATTAAGGCTGATGATGTACCGGATTTAAAACTTTCGCCTTAATCTTTAATTTCCTTTTTCCTCTGAGCAGATTTTATCAAAAAAATTATCTTGAAAGTAAATAAAATTCCACCTAGGATTACATTATCCGAAATCTGCGCTAATTCATTCTGTGACCTACACTTAGGGTGGAATAAAGAAATAAATACATCATACTATAGACTGTAGGCCCAAAAGTCTAGTAGTAGAAGTGTGCAATAATTCGCCCGTTTGTGACCCACCATGATTTAATCTGATAAATTTGAAAAATAATAATAGTCTCTCTCACATGTCAGTTTTAAAGGATAAAAATCAGAACATAATTCAAATTAATGAATTTAAATATTTGGCAATTCAGTTCTTTTTCCCTTAGTGTTCTACTAGGAGTGTGCAAAAAAATTGATATTTTTAGACCCCTCACATTTAAACGTTTAGAAAAAATAATTCAAAGGGAAATTTACTACTTTATAACCGATTTAATTTAAAGAAAAGAGATTAAAATTTGAAGTAAAACATTTTTTTATCTAATGAAAATAATACAATATTTTTTTTTATCTGACATTGACAAAGATTTTTAAAATAAATTTTTAATGAAAAAAAATTCTAAAAAATATTTTTACATGAGATTTTTATTTGATCATTCTTCTTTCGAATGCACTGAAAAATACTTTTCAGTTTTTTTTTTTCAATTTATCAGAAGATTAAATCATGGTGGGTCAAAAACGGGCGAATTTTTTAACACTCCTAGTGTTCTCGAAGAAGCATTAAGAAACACCACCCAATTTTATTAAACAAATGCCAATACTACCCGGAACATCATACTATAGGCTGTGGGGCCAAAGGTATTTATTGTGCTAGATTTTTCATTCTATGAATGAAAAGTATATTTTTTTCAGTGCATCATAAAGAGGACTGATCAAATAAAAAATATCCACAAACCCGGGTAAACGAGCACACACACACACACACACACACATATACACGTGTATTTTGAGTCCGTCCAAATTTATACGAGCCAAGTATGTTTACTGTATCGAAAAGTAGTGCTCAATATCTATAAATACAGCAGTTATATGTATATATTGACTACAACAATAACACACTAGGAAGTCGATTGGGCCAATCGGTAGGCAGTCGGACCTCGGAATCGTAGTACGCGAGTTCAAATCCCAGTTTTTCCGTTTGCGTTCATATTCGTACTAATGCTGTTGGGAAAGGTATGAATCCCCACATTCCCGCCAGCTATGGGTAAAATAGTGTACACTGTAATATGTGTCATTTATTTACCAAAAATGATTGTTCTCGGCATTAAATGACCTAAAATGGTTGATATGGCGTAAAAACACAAAAAACAATAACACAAATTAAAACTATTTATAATCACCAAAGAAATCAGTTGAGAATCACCTTTAAATTGGCTGCCTGACGAAGTCAGTACGTCGGCGAGGAAACCCTATATATACATATATATATACCAGCTGTCGCAGTAAAGACGGTCACACTGACTTTAACATTTCTTCTCTCCCGGAATTATCTTTTTCTGCTGCGTTCTTGACTTTTTTGGGTTCTGCCGATATAAACCTCAAAATAATAGTAAAAAAAAAGTTCTACAACAAACTAATCGTAAATATTTATATAAATATTTGTTTCGTCTAGGCTTACAACAGCAGCAGCGACAGCGGCAGCAGAGAGACTATAATTAGCTTATGAATCTGATAGTGTTATTGTTAATGCTGTCTGTCACCATGACCGCAATATGATATTTACTTGATCGAGAGCACCAACCCAAGTTCGGCACAAGGCCATTTTTATGAGCTGGTCCCTGGGCTTTTGTAATCAGTGTTCAATGCTAAACTACTTATTTGTATATAAAAAATTCAGTGGTTAAATGAATGTTTTCCTACACACACGAGGACGCAATATGATATATACTTGGTCAAGCACGAGCACCAACCAAAGTTAGGCACAAGGCCATTTTTATGTGCTTATCTCTGGGCTTTTGTAATCAGTGTTACCTTCACCTAGATGAGTTACTATCCCGAGTTAACGAGCCTCATCTGCCCGAGGCAGTTGAAAGTGAATGCAATGGTTTTCACTGGGATTCAAAAACTCGTGTACTACGTATCCAAAGACCAAGCTTTTCCCACTGCTCCAACCTCGCTGCCCCAGCATGACCCCAATATGTATGTTTGAACCTTTTGAACATAGCGTTAACGGCGTTAACGTCTTTGACCAGGGCTCTACGGACAAATTTAGTTTTAGTTGACCTTTGACAACTAAATATTTTCATTTACTAGCTAAATAGAAATGTTACTAGCCAAACCCATGAAATGTTATGAATAAACCAATAGGCAGTCGGTCTTTGGAATCGTAGTACGCGTGTTCGAATCCAAGTCCTTCCGTTTGCGTTCATATTCAGACTAATACCCTTGGGAAAGGTATGAATCTCCACTTTCCTCCAGCGATGTGTCAAATAATGTAATTTGTGTCATTAAAAAAAAAGTGTACAAAAACTAACATTTACCAAAAATGATTGTTGTTGGCATAAAATGACCTAAAAAATGGTTGATATGCCGTAAAACACAAACAAACAAACAAACAGCCCTAATAAATAGGGCTGTGACAAAACTTCTTTGATAAAAGCATATTGTTATATATATATATATATTGCTCTAGTAAATGAAGTTTGTTTTCTTTTCTTTTTAACTCTCTAGTGTGTGGTTATAAGAATGAATAGCACAGGGTGAGACTGGGGCACAGTGAGCTTTAATTTTGGTCATTTAATGCCTAAAACAATTATTTTTGATTAACATTATTTTTGTCCAGTTTTTTAATAAACAGTATGCACTATTTAACCCATAGCTGAAGGGAAAAAAGTGTATCTAAAGTTATTCCTCCTCAGTTGAAGATTGTCTATAATGTTTAATCTTTCCCCGCCAAAAGTAATATAGGTTGGAGCAGTGGAAAAAGCTTGGTCTCTGGAATCGTATTACACGAGTTCAAACCCCAGTCGAAAACCAGCGTAAGTCGATTTGGGCCAATGGGCAGTCCGACTTCGGAATCGTAGTAGGCGAGTTCAAATCCCAGTGCTTCCGTTTGCGTTCATATTCGGAATAATACCCTTGGGAAAGGTATGAATCCCCCATTTCCCTCCAGCTATGTAACCCTCTGGTCGGCTTGGGTAGGAATCGAAACCGCTATCTTCTGCCAATGTTCACCTGGAAACGTGTCTCATCTCAATAAAATTCCCAAATAGATATTATTTCCTTATCTCCTTCATTTTGTTTTCATTTATTTTTTTTTTGTTTCTTTTTCTCATTCTTTAGTTTTCCTTCCTTTCTTTCCTTCTCTCATTCATTCATTTTCTTTTATTTTTCCTTTTTTTCTATCCTTCTCTGATTCCTTCGTTTCCATTTATTTTTTTCCTTCATTCCTCCTTTAGTTTTCCTTCTTTTCATCTTCTTCCTCCTCCAACTTCCCTTCTTCCCTCCATCTTCCTCCTCCTCCAACCTGCTCTTCTTCCTCCTCCTGCTCCCCTTCATCTTCTTCCTCCTCCTGCTCCCCTTCATCTTCTTCCTCCTTCCCCTACATCTCTTCTTCTTCCTCCTCCTCCTCCCTGTCTTCTTTTCATCTACTTCCTCCCCAGCCTTATTTTTTTTCTTTCTTTTTTCTCCCCCTCCCCACACTTAATGGGAGTCTTGGTCTTGTACTCTTGTAAAATTCTTCCACTTATAAGTTTGTATTAGTGTACCCAGGTGAGATTTCAATTATCTGTATTTTAGATCGAATTACCGGGTCTTCCATGGCTTTTATTTATTTATTTTTTTTACACGATTATTCTCTGCACCCATTATTATTATTATTATCATTATTATCGTGGAATATCACACCAATTACCAGGCGCTTGTGCACCCGGTAACCAGTGGTTTTCACTGGAATCAGAGTGACAACAAGTCTGAGTTCCAGCAGACTCTGCATCATTCCAGTCAAAGACTGGATGGTGCAACAACATCATCTTGGGTGTGAAAACCCAAGATGATGTTGTTGCACCATTTTCAACGGTCGGTGGTGATTC
The DNA here is from genome assembly GCA_036873565.1 of Xipholeptos notoides. Lineage (NCBI taxonomy): Eukaryota > Metazoa > Mollusca > Cephalopoda > Idiosepiidae > Xipholeptos > Xipholeptos notoides. The sequence continues at coordinate 55 of JAYKTE010546009.1, read as the reverse complement.
CTGAAGGCATAGTGACAATAAGTCTCCCCTGAGTTCCAGCAGACTTCGCACCATT
>JAYKTE010544901.1:0-18491 GCA_036873565.1 Xipholeptos notoides | reverse complement strand
TTTCATATTGATTAGATAATTCCCTGATTTTTGGTAGATTTTTAAAGAAACACTATGTTCAGAGACTGTTAAAAACAACACCACCCATGCCCGTGCCTATATGTTGATATGGAAAATATCTACATTACTTTCTTTTTTCATATTCTCATATTCTTTTTCTTGCTTTATCTATCTTTTCTTAAAAAAGAAGAAAAATAAAACTACCACTAAATTTCAACAAGAAAACATAAATAAATCAAGAAAAATAATATGAGTCAATTAAGGACACCTGAGGAAGGCCGAAGGGTGATTATTCATCCGAAACGTATTATGGATATATTATGGATGAGGAGAATAGTCCAATTAGTACTATTGGTGATGTGTTTTTGAATATATTCACAATGAAATAAAAATTAATTAAGTTTTTAGCAGAAGATATTTTTGCAGAAAATTAATTCCTAGTCTTTGTTATAGTGAATGTTTAAAAACCTTCAAACTTTAGAATGGCTCTCTTGGATGAGTTTATAAATATATTCACATAAACACTGTGCTATTTAATGGCGCAGCTACTCAGTAAATTTCTAAGTAATAAACATACAATCATTTACTAGCTAGAGTGATTCTATGAGGGTCGTTGCAAAAGTTGGGGGGGTCCACTTGGGGCAGTGGGTAGAGAGTCTGACTTCGGAATTGTAATATGTGAGTTCAAATCCCAGTTGTTCCATTTGCCTTCATAATTAGACTAATACCCTTGGAAAAAGTATGAATTCCCCACTTTCCTTCCAGCTACAGATTTAATAGTGCATATAGTGTTATTAAAAAAACTATGTAGGGACAAAAAAAAGAAAAAAGAACATTTATCAAAAATGATTGTTCTCAGGATTAACTAAATGACCTAAAAAGAGTGATATGCCGTAAAACAAAACCAAAAGTAATGCCACCTATTCTTCAAAGTAATTTTTTAAAAGTTAAAGCACTTTTTTTAAGTTGAGGACAGGAGTGGTACCATTAAAATGAGCAGCCTTTTGCACTCCAGAATTTATTTTTCTACATAATTACCAGCATTTTCAATGCATTTTTGCCAGCAATGAATGAGAGCCTGTACATGGGGAGGAGGCCGGAGTGCATTTTGTGTTACAATATTTTTGCCATAATAGGCACCTATTTTTGGGTATGAATCTTACTAAAGAAACTACTGCTTCTGCTGCTGCTACTACTACTAACTGAAATTTAAATTGGATTATCATCTTGCTGTCTGGACTATTACAAACTCAACCTGCTCTTATTTGGATCTTTAACTCTGCTGTGGAATTATTATTGGATTCCTTATTATAAGGAACCAAGTTATACCAAATGGCTCACGACCCAAAGTTTTGTCACTCTCATCTCAGTTGTCACTCTCTAATCAACAAACCGATCTCCTAACTGTGCTGACATTAACTGCATCGGCTTTGTAAACATTCAATAGGCGCGAGTGAATGATGATCTCTTCAGTTTTTTCTGCACAGAGGAATTAAATGACACACCTCTGCTTCTGATACATATCCATGACAGGGGTTGCTTTCTTAGAATATCTCACCATCAATATCTACAACAGAGAGATAAAAGTTTCCGGTTATGAATGAAAGTTCAATCATTATGTATAACAATGCAATTTGATCCATTTAGGAGGCATTACTTTTGAAACAACCCTTGTAGTTTCACCTTATGTAAGTCAGATTTTAAAAGCTAAAGTATTAGTACATGTTTATTATTAGAAATAGTTTATCATATGCTCAGATTTGATGAAAATGGTACTCAATACTACTAAATAAAGAATTTGCTAATGAAATGATTCACAACTTTATTATTTCTTCTCTCATCTTTAGTGCTAAAATATAGATAACATTAAAAATGAAAGTAGAAGTCTGAATAACTTTAATAAAGATAATAATCAAAACTCCTATTACAAATTTAGACCATTAGAATTTTTCTAATTTTGTTAGTGTTTTAGTTATATTCATTCATAATTCTACTAAGAAATTAACATCTTGGTTTTCCATTGTAACTAAATATCATAAATAATGATTTCAACGCTGCTGCATTAAAATATTATTAATCAAATTCAAGTGGAATATATATTGAATGTTATTTTTTTCATTCATTCACAATTTTTTTTCCAGTATGCCTATTTGGATGAATATTGAAAATTATTTAACACTGAGTGCTAAAAATTCATTTTTTCATGACTTACCTTACAACTTTCCTTTTTATAATTTGATGCAATACAGTAGATAATATTTCTTATAAATAATTTCATGCAGTACAGTAATAGGCAATAGTTTTTCTCTAGTATTTAATTTTAAAACTTGTTTTTCTTTCTTAGATATCAGTAAATGAAGCTGCTGCTCAGTTATGTCATCATTTGCCAGCACTGTTGACACGGCGAGAAGACTTGTTTCCATTGGCAAGGCAGGTTGTGCGAGAAAGTGGTTATCAATATTCTAAAGGTCACTCCAGGTAATTCATATTCAAATTCTTGGTGAATATCCCATGAAATCATTAAATTTTTATTCACTTGTCTTTTTAATCCCCATTTTACAGATATATTTTGTTTTAATTCATTTTTTTAAAAATAATTGATGATTTCAATTTTGTATTCTTTTTAAAAGCACTCTTGTATTGATTTAACATAGAAACTTCTGATATATTAGATTATCATTTTTAGATATTTCCAATTATTGATTGCACTTCAACTTAACTTTTTTAATATTCACTGCACAATCCAATTATTTAATTTTTTGATCCCAATGAATGGACTGTTACTTAAAAAAAAACATTGATATATCTATTTTACTTTAAAAAAATGTTCTGTTTTTTTTTATGAGTAAAGAATATTTAGCGGTTAGTACATAGCAGTTGAAGTGTGTAAAACTATTTTTATTACTTGACGTGGATATTTAGTTGGTATTATTAAGAAACACTTTGATTTGTTTGTTCCCTTCTTATAGTCAAATCACTTGATACGTTTAATCAATCTAATTTTATCAAAAAGATGAATTAACATCTAGTAATCAGATTCTTTTTACATAAATCGAAAACAATATTAACCACTAGTAATGACGATTCTACTTGTCTTAACCAAATTTGTATTTTAAGACAAAAGACGAGATAGCTTGTCAAAAATTGATTTTTTAAAAGTTGTCAAAAGTTGAGTTCTCTGAAACTTAGCCAGCAATAATAATGCTATGTAATAAACATGTAAAAAGAAATTTGGCTTGAAATGAAACATTTTTATCATAAAACCTGCTGATTCAGGATTTTAAAAACAAACTCTAGTAACATATCACTTTTGTACTTATTCAAGGGACATAACTCTACGAATTACCTCTCTTGATATAAATGGATTCTGTTGATCCTATTTCAATATAAATTTTTAAATCTAATCTTTTTAATCTTAAGAAAATGTATAACTTATTTTATTAGTAGAAAAATAATTTCTAATTTCTAATTAGTCATTAAAACTAAAAGTTTCTATTATTTTGTTTAAAAGTTGATGTTTTTTACCATTTATCCATTTTGTCTTTGCAGTAACCCCAAACAGCTGTGGGCAGTCGAAAGTCCGTCCGTCAACTGCAACAGGTTAAAATCTATTTTAAATTTCTTAATACTATTTTTCACGTTAAGCCTTAAATATTAAAAGCATGAAATACTACTTGTGAAACTATAACTTTATTATCTTCTTTTATATAAATAACTGCTTTTGTTGGATGACATTTTATTTTGTCCATCTTTGATATTCTTTTTATATCTAAATTGTGAAATTTTCTTTCTTACTCAACAACTTGCCTTTATGTAGAGCCATAAATATAGATGTTTTCCTGAATTGTATGATCTATTTATTTATTTATTTAGTAAATGAATCATTGAAAATCTAATAGTATAATATATTTTCTCCATGTGTCTTTTAATTGTTTTAAGTGTCTATTTTCATAGGTTGAATTGCATGTCTGCTTTTTTTTTCATATCTTTGGTCTATAATTTTTATTGTATGCCTACAAAAAATGTAAAATGTGATTGCTTATTAGTGATAATATTTTGTTTGGACCAGAGGTTAAAATGAAATGAAAGTACTATGATCTCATATGAGAAATTTAATATTTTAGTGGGATATTTGGAATCAAACTAAACTCTTAATCTAGATTTTATTCTAAAATCTTAAGCATTTACTCTTGATTATTTGTATATTCTTAAGAATAAGTCATCAATTTATTTGCTTTCCTTGAATTTAGCGTATATAATTCTAAATATTTAAATATCAAATTGGCTACAGCATCTAAAATAAACAGGTTTTGAAGCTATATTTATTACTGATTTGTTACTTAAAAGCTAGCTTATATGTTTGTTTTGATTTTGCTCTACTTTTATATTTGAAAAAGCTACAACTCTTTTTTGTAAAAATGTCTTTTAATAATGAAGGTAATCTTTGAAAATGCATACATTCATATATATCAGAAGAATTAAAGGGAGTCTCGATTAATATAATCTTGTTAAAAGTATATTTTAAAAAAACGTCCATCAGTTAATCTTAAAAAAAAAATGACAAAATATACGTTCTGTCTTTTTCAAATGTTTAACTGGTTTAAAGGTTTTCTGATAGCTATTAGATATTTTTATAATCTCATATCTTTAAAACTTTTTATAAATAATACTTCTATGTTTATGCTCATTTGTCTTCTCATGCAAAAGCAATCTGGCATGCACAGTGCAGCAGCAGCACTGACCGCACAGTTGTGTGTGGTGTTGCACAGCCACGCTTATTTTATTTTTACATTTTAAAATTTAAAGTTTTTAATCCTTAAAAATATTTTCGTATTATTTTTCTTAATTAAAATTATTTATTTTCATAATTAAAATAATTAATTAGAATATAATTAACCAAACTGGAGTGGTCGACACATTTTCGGACTGGCGCCGAATAGGCCTTAGCGCCGAAACGGCCGCGCCGAATCGTCCCATTCCCATCTGGGAGTGTTATAGGCTAGGTTTTGTATCACGATAATTAACGAAAATCGGAACATTCATTTGTAATTTACTTGTAATCGGTAAAGCAATTTTTTTGTAATCGGTAAAGCCATTTTTTCTTTCATTCTCAAGTTGTTGCCAACAAAAGGACAATGATGGTGTGGTGATGAGGTCGTTTATGACGTAGTACTAAAAAATTTTTTGGTCAAACCCCTTTTTATTCTTTTTTTATCCAAAATAAAAGAATTTCATCTGTATTATTCTTATTTTAATCTATTTCTAATTCTCAAATCATTTTTGTGGATTCTTCCATAAAAGAAATTAAAAAAAAGTTTTATTTCCTCTATTTTAACATTTTCTAAACAATAATGAATTAAATATAATTTGCCGGATTTCTTTTTTTAAATTAAAGAAAAAAATTAAAACGAGTCAGAGATGAAATTAATAATGTTTCGACCATATAAAATAATTAAATCAAATTAATTTTAAAGGTGAGTGCTGGCTGAGTTGGCGAGAGTTGGTAAACAAAGTGTTTAATTGGTGTTACTACTTTTACCAAAATATTTTCTCATTTATTTAAATATTCTTTCTTTTTTAAATTTAATTAAATCTTGATTATTTCCTTTAAATAATTTAAAAATTTGAAAGGTTTATTTTAAATATTTTTTCTATTTATGTTTATTTTCTTTATTTTTGTTTTAATTTAATCAAAACTTGAGTATTTATTTTATCAGATTAAATGAATAATAACAATTATTTTAGGCCATTTAAAATATATTAACATTTTTTTAAAATGATAATTAATATTGTTCCCATATTTTCCGACATTTGAATTTATTTGTCAATTTAAATTATCAAAAAATGTCCGCGTGAAATTATTTTTTCTTGTTATTTATATTTTTTGCTTTTGATTCAGATGTTTCTAATATGCCGGTTTAACAAAACATGGGCCTCAACAACCAAGTACAAGTAGGCAACATAAAATAAGGAATTTTTCGACACAGTTAAGTAATTGTAAAACTATGCAGTAAACAGCAACAGATTCCAACTGAACGTCGGTCTTTATCAAATGATTTCTTATCCACCCAGTTTAACAAATTATGGCCTCCAAAACCTTGCCAAAGTAGCTGGTTTTGATCCGGAAAAATAACTGCTAATGGGTCAAACTAGAAAAATTGGGTTGATGGCCAATAGTGTCCGCTGTGTGTATGTGTGCCACACATACTATATGTGTGGTGTCTAACTAGGTTTTTCATTGGGATGTGAATAATTTCAGGATTTAAAAGAAAAATAAGATAGTTTTTTTGAAAGAATGAAAATATTGGAATTACTAAAATTCTGATCAAAACGAGCATAAAAAGAGTATCAAAGCAATTCCTGAGTAAGCTTTAAGGAAAACAGAAAATGTTCTCTCAACACTTTTTTTTCTTGCATTCTTATTTTGTCTATTTGTCAACTTCATTTTACATTTTGTTGACCTAGACATTTTTTTCCATGTGAAAAATAATAATCAGGCAGGATTTTCATTGCAGTCAAAAGACTTGGCAAAAAATTGTGATTATCAAGCAGGATGTTTTGTTGATCCTTTCCTCTGCAAAATATGGAGAGAGAGAGAGAGAGAGAGGGGGAGGGGGAGAGGGGGGGAAACAACAACAACTTATTGACTGTTTTGCCAAGAGATAGAAATAAACTATCTCTTGATTCCTATTTTCAAGTGGTATACACTTACTTTCCAAGGAAGCTGACTTATTTATCATTGTTGTCATCTTAGATGTAAGTCACAAACTATGTTTTATTGTTTGTTTTTTCATAAAAAACAAAAATATTTTCATAATTCCTGCATGTTGTTCAGTTCTATGTGTTAATAGATGTATTAACACAAGTCTTTATTTGTTCCAGGTAGGTTGGCCTGACTAAAATATAAATTTGATGTATGTGTGTGTACTTGAATAATCTGTGGTTTTAAAAACTGCAATTTATTGGTTGTCTATATGTTTTTATCTTCTTTATATATTTTTTCTTTCATTTTAAAGGATTTTATTGGATTTGCAGTTTGTAGGATTTGCAAATTACTTTTTATCATTGTTACCTTCATAATGTTTTGGTCACCAAACACTTCAGCCTTCTTCGAGTCATTGTTCTTGGGAACCTTTAGCTCATACAAGTCACAGAACTTCAAACTTAACCATTAATTCAACCTCAGTTAGACTTCTCATTCCATTAACTATGAAATATTGTTAAGTCTTAAAATGTATTTTTCTGTTTTTGGGTGGAATTGAAATCTTCACCTTTAGATAATGCTCTCTTAAAACTGAAGAAACTCAATGCTTTTATCTGCTGCTGCATCATTGTTCCCAATATTGTTGTACGTATTTTTTGTTGTAGTTAAGGTGTATTTTATTTATTCCTTGTTTTCTTTGGTGCATTTTTTGCATTTTTGCGCATTTCCTTGTGTTCTTAACTACAACAAATAATAAACACATCATATCAAAACACTATAAAGACTACAATGTAACTGATAAAAAGTGTCAATCCCTGAGGATAGTCAAACATTTGGAAGAAAGCTGGGGAATTATATTAAAACACCCGACCACGCAACAAAGTTTCTTGTTAGAAAAGAGGAAAAAAATTGAATTAAAAATATTAAAAAGAAAAATTTTAATTCTTTTTAACAGAATATAACGATATATATATTTATATATATGTTGATTAACTTTGGTGATCTGTCGGGAATCGGTGTCTCTAACATGACTTGATCGTACTACGCCCGGTGTTGCCTAGGCATTGCTTTAATACTCATTTTGTATTCATTTTGAGTAGTTTTTTTTATTCCCAGATTTTTTCTCTCTAAAAAACAGCTATGAGTTTTTGAACGTCTAAAATTATTTTTATAAACTGGTTCTATGGACATTATGAATTGTGGTCAAAAAGATACTTTTTATTATTTTAAAATTTGCCCAGATCGAGACAAAAGAATTTTGTAGGATTTTTGTTGTTGTTTTTTTTTAATTTATACATATAAAATTTATTTAAAGCATTTCTGAAATTCTCTAAATAAAAGACAAATGTTTTAGGATATATATTAATATAATTTAACCATTATCTTCTTTTAATACTACTTATTACTTTCATTCCAAGATGAGTACCCCTGCAACTGGCAATCTCTCACTGTCTTTTTTTCTCATAAACTGGGAAGATAAGTGATTAAAGACATAGGTTAGGATAGAAGTAGGCACCCATTATAGATTCTTGCTTTTGGCAAATACTTTTTTGCATAGTTTTATTGTTCTTCTACTGGCTCTTTGGATGTCATATAATACTAATGACAAACACATCAGATCTGGGAGAATTTTTAAGGGACAGAGATGCCAATTTTTACCTTTGATTTAATTCATTTGCTGCTCATTTACAAAAAAATGTTTAAGTCTTCATTCTTTTAAAACTCCAAAACACATTCATCAGTAATGAAGGATTTTATAGACATTCTGTTTCATTGATTCTTATTAGAAAATGACTTTGTTTAATGATGTAAATACTTATGAAAATCCAGACTTAAATATATAGAAGACCAACAAAATAAACACTGCCTTTTGCTCTGTATAATTGCTCTGTATCTAAATATTAACAACACCTTTCCATATTAGCTCAACAAGAATTAAAACAAAAAACACCTAATTGAAGACAATACTAAAATAACTGATACAAAAGATATTGCTAATAAGCTTGCAGAAAACTTCTCAGATAACTCATTCTCCAAAAACTATATAAAACAATTCCAATGCATTGAAATTAAATGATAAATAAATAAATGATAATAATAATAAATAATTTAAAAATAAATTATCTAAAAAAATTAATAAACCTTTAAACAAACTCCCACCATTTTTGAATTATGGAAAACTATAAACAACTATCACAATTCAAAAGATGGACTTGATGAAATCCCCTATGAATTAAAAAAAACTTCCTGATGTTTCAACTAACTCTCTCCTTGATATACAGACCAATATATGGAATAGCAGTAATATTCCTTGTAATTGGAAACCAGTCCCCATAATTCCAATCCCCAAACCAGGTAAAAACACTTAATCCTCCTTAAACTATAGATCTATTGCACTTACAAGCTATCTATGCAAAGCCTTTGAAGGCATAATAAACAAAGGATGTATGTAGATCGTAGAAAAAAATAACCTTCTCACAAATCATTTTAGGAAAATCAAAAACACAATTGATCAATTAGTGCTTTTGAAAACTTTTATAATCAATCAATTTATTCATAAAGAATTTCTCATAGGCCTCTTTAACCAAGAAAAAATATATGAAACAATTTGGAAATACATCATAATTAAAGACTTTAATAAAATGGGGTTGATAGGAAAACTCCCAATTTTTATCCAAAACTTTCTTAAAGACTGTACATTCAATGTCAAATTTACCAAATTAACTTCAGACTGACACAACCAACCAAGAAATGGCTGCTCAGTTTTATTATTCAATATAGAAATAAATCGTATCATTAAATGCCTAAAACCTGGAGTAAATAGAGCATCATACATTGACAATCTACTAATAGGTAAGTAAAAAAAACTATAGAATGAAGACGCCAACGGTGAAAATATGGGCCAACGGTGAAATATATGGGCCAATAAATGGGCTTTAAATTTTCACCCCCAAAAAAGTAAGTGCATACACTTTTGTCAAATTAGAAAATTCCGCAACCCAAAACTGAACCTAACTATTAAGTTAGTCTGGTATATAAGTTTGTTTGGTAGTGTTTTCTAGACAAATTTGTATTAGTCGAAATATTAAACCATTAATCATTAAATGAAAATAATATTTCTAATTGAAATGATGGAAATAGAGTTTTTGTTTTCAATTCAATTGAAAAGGGCTTCTTTTATTTATTTTAATTTAGGTGACACTGAACATGTCCTGCAGTCAATTTGATCAACTAAAAAAGTTAACAACATCATTCATGAAAAGCTTTCTACTTTTATATTTGAGAAATTGGCATTGTTTGGCATTTAATTTGGATGATAGATATCCAGAAATTCTAATGAGTTCACCAAATTCTTATTTTGGATACTCTGTTGCTTTCTGGAATGGTCCAAATGGTTACGAGTATGTATTGGCATTGGTTATTATTATTATTATTATTATTATTATTATTATTATTATTATTATTATTGTGTGACAAGAGAATGTGACATATCTGGATATTCTATTAAGGTATAAATTGAATAAATTGAAATTAGAAAATTTCATTTAAATATTAAATTATTTTTTTATATAATTAACTAAGAAGCTTTTGATTCTTATATTTGGCTGTTGTTGATGGTATTGATCAAGCAGAAAATTGATATGTGTCATTACAGCAGTGAGTGATGTAGTGATTAAATTATATTCAATTAAAAAACTATGCAATAAGTTGTTTTAGAGCAAATGTGTTATTTAGTAAGCTTATCAAATTCATACTTGACAATTATCCAGAATTTCCACTTGCAAAATCATTCAATTTCAGGATCCATCATATTCAAGATAAGTCATATCCAGGCTAGAATATTTGATATAAGTAGAATGATATGTAACTAATTTGAAATAACTATTTTTCAGGAAATTTATTTGAAATAATTACTTTAAGCCAAAGCAATTATGTTAAAGATATTGATGAGATGCAAGATTATCAAGAAGCCTGAGTTGAAATCAAAAATGTTATTTTGCAAAAGAAGGACATTATTTAGCTATGAGGATTGCAATAACACATGTAGAATACAAAATATCTGTTTAAAAATTAAAAAAAAAGAAGCCAAATGAATACTAGAAAATTTTTAGAAGAAAAAAATCATCATGCAATGAATGAACCATGATTAAAAGATCATCATGAGGTGATTTGTTTCACATAATTTGTCTTAATTTTCTAATTTAATCATTTCTCTTGAACATTCTATAATTAAATTTTTCTTTTCTTAAAATCAATTGTATTTCAATTCAATCAATAATGGTTTATTTAATATATAGATTGACTTATTCACAAAGTTTTGTCTACTGTACTCTCCAATCTCCTTCACCTGCATTTTGTAGAAATCAGTGAGTGATTCTCTCTGACAGTACAATGGCCAAAACCATGTGAATATAATACCCGAAATGAAGACAAAGAAGATTGAATTCAATTAGCTGACTTTCATTTTTATTTCATTAGTGTTTTAGTTGGTGCACCAAAATTAACTTTTGGCACTTTGGTTACTGGTGGCCTCTTGCAGTGCAACATTAAAACCACATCTTGTAACCTGGTTGACATTGAAATAAGATCAAGTAAGTTATATTCCTAATTTTTATACTAACTCAATTTCCTTTGATTTTGGTTGGTCTATTTGATACTTAGTATTTATTACTTAAGTTAAGGGGAAGTCGATTTGGGCCAATCGGTAGGCAGTCGGACCTCGGAATCGTAGTAGCGAGTTCGAATCCCAGTTGTTCCGTTTGCATTCGTATTTGTACTAATACTGTTGGGAAAGGTATGAATCCCCACATTCCCTCCAGCTATGGGTTGAATAGTGTAATTTATGTCACTAAAAAAACTACTTACCAAAAATTATTGTTCTCGGCATAAATGACCTAAAATGGTTGATATGTTGTAAAACACAAACAAACAAAACAAACAAACTTAACTTAAACATAAATATTTCAACAAAAGTAATTAATTTCTTTTTTTGGATAATATGGAAAAAATATTCTGAGAATGTTTTCTACAATTAACATATTGTTGGGTTTCACATCCCTCAAAAGCATCCACAAAAATTCATGAAATTATTTTGTTGCATAACATCTTCTTATTCTTCATCCAACTTATAAATTTACTTGGTTCATTTACTTTCTTTTAGAGAAAACTGGAAATGAGAAATTTCAAGACAAAGACTATTTAATTATGAATTCTCTAATCTTTACCACTTCAACATTTCTTACTAATATTAGAATTACTAATGATTAGAATTGAACGATTCTTGGAAAACTGGAAGGATTTAAAAATATGTTTTTACCCACCCATAGCTTCTTGGGTAACCAACTTAATATGTTCAATGTCATTGACTTCAGGTTAATTAACAAAATTTTGAATCAGTTATAAAATCTTGAATCAACTATTACCATGTGATTTTTAAAGTTAACTATTCAATAAAAAAAATTGCAGTTTTAATTTCATACTGATTTTTCAGCTAATTAATATTTTAATTAGGAAAACTGTCATTTCTTCTTATAAAAACACAAATCAAAGCATTTCATATCTATAGAGTGGTTACGATATAATCCAGCCACAGCGTCCTAGCACTCAGAAAAGGAAGATAACCCCAGTATACTTTTGGCTGAGTCCAAGGGAGATAACTGGCTTCCAGTAGGGGACATAACTATCATCTCTACATGCCCCCTTCTCCCTGGCCACTGAATATATGGACGTGGTCATTTTTTCCGGCCCAAGTGTGGTTTCCAATCCGTTTGAGGGGACAGACTTTCAGAGATTGTCTTGTGAGTGGGCAGGTAAGTTCTATTTCTTCAAAATCCGTTGGGTTCAGTCTTTGTTGATGACCATATCCATTCTGCGCGTAGGAGTCCATAGAATTTAAACAAGTCTGTAAGAGAGCTTTTCTTTGCCTCTCTCGCCTGTAAGTCCAAGGGATGTAACTTCTTCCAGAAGAGGACGTAACTATCATCTCTCCTCATTATTTTGTACCATTATTACAATGATTATCTTTAAATCTTGCTGTCTGTCAAGAGATCTTCTGTTACATTATATTGGCATGTCTGTTTGATTATTTATTGTTTTAAATTTCAAGTTTCTAATAGTTCAAGATCTGATCAATGGCTTGGAGTTGCTCTGGATGTCAACCCAATGAATGAAAGTCTTGTAACAGTTGAGTAGTAGCATTTTTAATTCTCCATTGTCAAACAAGTTTTGAACATCATCAAAATTAGAAAATATTTAAGAAGTAGAATCAGGATATTTATTAATTATGCTCTTAAAATATTATGTTTTCATAAATAATTATTACTCTGTTGTACTAAGTCTGTTACTTTGCTTTTGTAAACCCCTTCATAGCTATTTGATGAAAACATCCTTATTCTATTGTTCACAAATAAAAAATAAATGAATAAGGATCACCTAAAATAGTATTTGGACCCTTCAGAACTGCTGTGCAAAATAACTCATTTTTTTTTAATTTGCAGATCAAGGAATCTGTGCCCTTAATTTCAACGTTTCAAAAAAATTTTTTTATAAAAACCAGAATTACCTCTATTAATGGGTTTGTTTTTTTGCAAGGTTAAGCAATCGCTTTCTGAATAAATTTACATTTCTGTAATAGAATATTTTTATCAAATATGATATGGCCACTCATACTGAAATTAAAGTTTAACTTCAGAAACTAAGATTTAGATTTGCGACATGATTTTGTTTGATAAAAACTGTTTTAATTTTGATTTATCTTCTTTCCTCTTGAATGAAAAAAAGACTTGCCATACTTGTAAAATATCACAGAGAGAAGAGAAAATCTGTAGTTTTATAGTTTCACTACAAAAATCAACTTCACCATAAAAATAAGATAAAATGATGCTTGCTTTCTTAATTATCTTTTCTTAATTATTCATTTGCAAATATTCTTCAAGTGAAGTCTAAATATATTCAGCTTGAGGCACTGCAACTAAAATAGTTATAGATTCATTCCTTTTAAGCATTGCTGTTATTATTGCTAAGTGAAAGTAAACCTTCCCACAACTAGTCAACCATTGACATCATTTTTTGGCAGACTTGTATTTTAGTTCCTCATAAATCAGGCATTTCCAAAAGTGCATAATTTTGAGCCACCGTTTGAACGGTGTTATACCAAATTAATTTCTGTTAAAAAAAGAGGTTTTCAGCACATTTCACGCAACAGTCAGCCCGCATGAATAAACACAATACTAGTATAATTCTTTTTTATTTTACAAAAAATAAAAGTACAAGCAATAAATAAGAAATTTAATTTCATATCTAAATACTTTTTCAATGAACTAAAAACGATGTGACTATGAACAAAAAATAATTGTACATAAAGAAAGAACATTTAATAATTTTATTGTTTTGTATTTCCAAAATATATCAATTTTAGTTCATTGAAAAAATATCTTTTAAAAAAAGTCATTGAAAAAAAGATTTATTTGTAAAACAATTTCATTGAAAAATATATATAAAGAATTAAATTTCTTATTTATTGCTTGTATTTCATTGAAAAAAAAAATTATTGTAAATTATTTTGTATATGCATTTTCATGTTTTCGGACTGTTGTCATTGAAAAAAAGGAATTATTGAAAAATATACATATACAATTAAATTTCTTAATGTACTTTCATTGAAAAAAAAAAAAAATCCATTTTTATGTTTGCAGACTGTTGTCATTGAAGAAAAAAAAAAGGATTTATTTGTGTAACAAGATAGAGGGTAGGATTATAAATAAATTAGTGTTAGGGAAAATTGTAATTAGAGAGAAATAGGATTTCTTTAATTAAGTAAATTCATTGATTTTTTGGAATTTCTGACAACTTGGGTGTTCATTGTCCCGTAGTCTAGCTGTCTCCAAGGAGACAATAAAATCTTTCATCCCTTAGCTAAAACCACCCAGATTGAAAATCAAAGGACAAAGGGGGGTGGGGGAGAAGCTGACCATTGAGAAAAGGAAGAAAGAAGAAGGGAGAAAGAAAAGATAGAGAAAGGAAATATAGGGTATACTTGTAGTTAAGAAGAATGGGAGGAAGGAGAAGGAGAGAGAGAAGAAAAAGACAAGGATGAAGGATTGAGAAAAAGGGGAAAAGGGAACACAGGGAGAAGGAAGGAAAAGGAATTAGGTTTTAGTTTTTTGATAAGGAAAGTTTTTCTAGTAGCAGTAGTCAGTCAGAGTGAGTTAGTGAGCAGAGCAGTTGGCTTTTAGTAGCAGTGGTCAGTAAGACCCGCAAGGGGGGGATCTCCCCCCCTCAAGTCCCAAGGAATTAAAGGAAAGAATAATGCAGAGATAAATGCATTGATCACCTGCCATCTCTCTCTGTCACAAACAAGAGAAAATGAGAATATAAATTCTTTTAAAGGAACCATTGTCTCTTTGTTTTTCCTCATCTATGTTTGCTTGATGATTTATTTTCAGCCTCACCCCATTTCCATGTAACAACAAGCGCAGCAGGGGAAATCACGGCTAAGATACCCCCAGGATGCAATGTGCAGTGAGTGCAATGCATGATGCCGCGCCTTTTGTAAAATAATTCTTTTTAGTTCATTGAAAAAAATATAGATATAAAATTAAATTTCTTATTTATTGCTTGTACTTTTGTGAAATAAAAAAAAATGTATACAAATGTATTGTGTTTATCCATGCGGGTTGACTGTTGCACAAAATGCGCTGAAAACCTTTTTTTGTACAGAAATTAATTTGATGTAACACCGTTCAAATGGTGGCTCAAAATTATGCGCTTTTGGAAATGCCCGATTTCTGGGGAACTAAAATACAAGTCTGCCCATTTTTTTTATTGGAATTTTTTTTACGGAATAATCTCACACATATTATGCTTCAATAAAATAAAAAATATCTTTTTATCATATAGGTTTGTGCACATCGAGCTAAGTTCTTGAATAAAGAAAGGAATTCTAATATAACCAATGGAATTTGTTATCATTTAAAAGACTTAAAGACATATAAAGTTACAAAATATCCTAAAGGATTTAATTCTTTAGGAATGTCAATTCACTATTCCAAGGTAAGCAGAAATATCTGTATTTAAGCTTTTTACAAAAACCCTTAACATCTCTATTTTGATACCAAAAATGTTTTCTTTTAGAATAGTGTTATTAAAAAAAAGGGTCATTTTAGTAAAATTTTTGTGATAAACTTCTATTATTCCTATTTTGATCATAAAGAAGTGTATTTAAAAATCCATTGAATTTAATTTTGCAGCACTCTAAATTGAAGGCAGGTGTAATATCTTTTATTAGCTTCTTTTATAAACATTGACTAAAATGTTTAAAAAGTTTGGTATTACCTATTTTTCATATGATCTTTTTAAAAAGTATGAAATATATTGTTTCATTCTTTAACTTCTATTGTTTTTCATTGACTGGTTCTGCTAGATTATTAATGACATATATTTATTAACGTTTCTATAACAGAGAAGCAATATTTTGATTATTGGAGATCCTGGAAAATATAGATTTCGAGGTAAGTATTCAAAAGACAAAAAGCTAAATCCTTGATGTACATGAGGTGTGTGTGTGTCTGTGTATATGTGTGTGTGATTATTCCAATTCAGAAGAATCAGATTATCGACAAAACATCTCCAAAGCAATCTATCATACAACAGAAGAAGACAAAACCATATCTTTAATATAGAAGACTTCTACTGCTGATTTTTTTTATTCTACTTCATAAAGTTTGATGTTTGTGGAATGTAAAGCTAAATATTTCCTTGTTGAACCAATGCACTACTTCTATTGGAATCATTTGAATAATTTTCCTTGAATTTGAATTATTATAATACTTTGCAGTTGAATAATTTTCCTTGGATTTGAATTATCATAATACTTTGCAGATATCATATATAAATATATATGTAAACAAATTCCTTCTTTCATTGAACATTTATTTTTAACTTTTTCTCAGTCTGTTTTTTATTACCCAACAAATGACTTTCAATCTAATATCAATGCCAGTTTTCTACTCAGATAAAATTACTAAAACAATTAAAAAAAAGATTCAAAGAAGAAAAAAAAAACGAAGAAGAGGAAGGAATGTGACTTGATTGATCCCTATTTTATTAAAAGTTAAATAATCGCTTCAATAACATAAGATTTGTATTATTGTTTCAATACATCAACAAGATGTCTACTTTTACTTCCATTTTTTTTGTTTTGGTAATGGATCAATCAAATTATCAGCTCTTTAAAAATGAATCCTTTTTTTCAAAATGATTCACCTTACTGAACTTTTGTTTCAATTTTTAACAGGAAAATCCTTTCCTATTTGAATATGATTTTTATCAAGTTGAAACAGTGGCGTAGTAAATGAAGTGGAGGTAACAGCATGTTCTAGCCGCATTTTAAGAGGGTAAAAATAGAAAAAAAATAAGAGTAAAAAAGAGTCAGTTAATTTAATTTTATATTTTTTTCTATAATTTGAATTATACGCTTTTTGTTTGAAAAAATCTTTGGTTTTCTTTGACAAATGTACACGAGTCCTGTAATGAAATGAAAGTCTAGGACTTATAGCAGCAGCAATCTAAAATTAGATCCTTGATTGTAGTTCCATGAAAATAAATATTTTGAGGGCTTTTTGGAATTTTAAAGGTTAATGGGTTATCAATGGCCAGAGGAGGGTGCGACAAAGCTTACGACCGCCCTGGGCAGCAAAACAGTTGCTACGACACCGGACAGGGTTCATATATTTGAAATCCATAAAAGATAACAACAACAAAAAAATCCCAAAAAAAACAAGCAAAAAAACAGCAATCTACCAGGCACTTAACATTGAATACATTTTTAAAGAAAAAAAAAAGCCAATAAATATAATTGCTTATAATTTATTCACTCACTGCCAACCCTACATTACCGCAAAGTGTGGTTTTTGTTAAAACACGGATTCACTGATAACACAATCGCTAATAATGGCATCCATTAAACGCGTTATATTGGGTGTATAGTGTAATATTCGTTTTTAAATTGCTATTAAATATTATTTAGAATCCAGTCTAAATAAAATCGAACATCTGTGTAAACTCCAGGGTTACGGGCTAGCGCACATTTGTTCCCGAAAGAAACGATTCCGACTAAAACCCAATCGTTGTTTATAAGGCACATCAAAGGTCCGCCTGAATCACCCTAAAAATAGAAAGAAATATATTCTTTTGTAATCTCACATGGACATTATGGGAAGGTTGTTTTGCAACTTTTCTTTTCGGAAAATCAATACGCAAGTGGTGATGATAGTTAGTTGGGATTTGATGTGATAAGAACTCATACCAAAAAAATTAGATTCCTATCTTGAAAAAAGAAAATTGAGCATTTAATCTTAAAGATCACATGGAAAAATGTAACCAATTAAAACTAAAAGGCTTGCATTATGTCTGAATACCCTGAATGTCAAATCTATAGTCTGTAGAACAAAAATTGACAAAGAAATTTGGTAGGGAAAATTGCACACAACAGACAGACAGATAGACAGACAGACAGGCTGACAGGCAGGCAGACAGACAGACAGGCAGGCAGGCAGGCACACACACAGAGACAATTTCACTTTTTAGTTGAGTCAAAATACAGTTTAACCCTAAAAAAATTGGAACAAAAGGTTTCTCAATTGATTCTGGTAGGTTTTCATGTACTTATTAACATACTAAAAGTTTACCGAGCTAGGACCCCCGGAAAAGGTTTTTTTTCAAGATGGCGTCCAAGATGGCTGCCGAAACTTTTGAACGATCATAACTCTATAACTATCAACTCAAATTT
>JAYKTE010543792.1:0-18500 GCA_036873565.1 Xipholeptos notoides | reverse complement strand
GAGAGAGAGAGAGAGAGAGAGATGGATAGATAGATAGATAGATAGTACGCGTGTGCATGCATGCAAATCGTCGAGTTCCTGTGCAAGTGCTTGTGCGTGGCACACCCAGTTCCTCCTCAATGGCTATGATGTCGGCGTGACATGAGTTAACTATACGCAAGAACACCTTTAAAAGCATATATAGATTCCTAATTTATTTCCACGTAATTTTTTCTTTGTCTTTTTTTTACTTGAGTAAAAAAACAACTGATTTTAACAAGTTTTTATGCTGAAGACTGCTTATAAACGGTTTTAATCGGTGAGATGAAGAAGAGTAATATTACAGAACGAGGCTGACGAAAATATCTAAAGTTCTCGTAAGACCTCGTTTGAGAGTGATATCCCAAACTGGGGGAACCCTATAATATACAGCATAAGTGGCTATCTTTATTTTATAAATTCATGACTCCCTGGAAAGTAACGTAGTGAGAAAAAAGGCTTCTAGGCAACGAACATCCAACATGTAAAGTTTTAGGTCCCGATACCTGAATCCAGAGAAAGCATAACTATATTATTTCACACTCCCACCTTAAATACAACTTGTTAATCAATGATTTTTTTCTCATTAGTTTGTGTTATTCTTGATGAATAATTACGTCCTACGCCCAATATGTCTAACCACTGCAATAAATAACTCCATGATTTACATCGAATAACTTGATTTTACCTTCCTTTCCTTTATTGAGAATGCAAAGTAAGAACGGAATGAGAGGCATCAAGAACAAATTAATAACGCCGACTGTTATAACAGAAACTGACATTTATTGAAGAGAAAATAATAAAAACAGTCTGTGAAGAACATTATGAGAGAAAGGGGGAGAAGAAGAGGAAGAAAGAGAAAAAGAAGACAAATGATGAAGAAGAAAGCAGAAAAAGAAACAGAAGAAGAAGAAAGCAGAAGAAGAAACAGAAGAAGAAGAAAGCAGAAGAAGAAGAAAGAAGAAAACAGGAAGAAAGAAAAAGAAGATGACAAAGAAGAAGAAGAAAAGAAAACTATGACGATAAAGAAGAAAGCAGAAGAAAATAAGATCAAGAAAACGCATAAGTAAAAAAGGAAGAAAAAATGATGAAGATTGATAAGAAGAGAGTAGAAGAGAAGAAGCAGAAGAAGACGAGGAAAAAGAAAAAGCATAAGGAAAAGAAGAGCAAGAAAAACGCAGGAGAACAGTGGGAAGAAGGGAGCAAAAGAAAGGAAGAAGGCAGAAGAAAAAGAGGTGGAGGAAGAGGAGGAAGAAGGCAAAAGCAGAAGAGAAGAAAAGAAAAAAACGAAGGAAGCAGAAGAAAGCAGAAGAATATGTATCTATCTATCTATCTATCTATATATGTATATATATTTATATAGATAGATATAGATATATAGATATATATTAGGATAATTGTCTGGCCTTGCCTGAGTGCCAGAGACTTGCTACTAAGTTAGTTAACAAAGGAAAGTAGTACACGTCCAAACTTCAACTCTAATGATACCATTTTGTTATACAAATTTCGGCGGTCTGAATGCTTTGATGCTCACTTTTGTGGTCATTTAGTTTTGTTTTTTGTATTTCCAAATTTTGACCCCTAAGCACTTATTTTTACGGCTTTAAAAAGAAATTAAAAAGTGTTGCCCCAGTCCAAATAACCCATACATTAAATTTCAAGTCTTTAGGCCCCCAAATGGCAAGGTAGTTTGATAGAGACCTGAACAGCTCAATCTTTCAACTTTGACTCCTGAGCAGCTAAATTTCCGGATAAAAACCAATTAAAAACTATTTCCCACGTCTGATATATTAAATTTCAAGTCAGTAGAGCCAGAATTGGCTGAGTAGTTTGGTAGAGTCTGTTTCACACACAAACGCAGACATTCTCACTTTTATAGATAAATATATTTCGGCGATTGAATACACACGGAATTATATGGCTATTCTCATGAGAATTTAGAATTCAAAAGCGCTCCTCATCCGCATGTATATCCAAGTTAAGGATGCCGCTATTTAATCTATAGCTTGAGGAAAATGGTGGGAGTATTAGTCCAGATGTGAACAGGACGAAACGACCAGGATTCGAACACAGAATTCCAGAGACATGAGGTGCCCTGAGAGTAGGATGCTGAAGTGCGGGTGAAGAAAATTACATTTTTTTCCACTCTTAAGTGTCATATAATGTGCAATTGAGCACAATAAACTGCTCTTGTTCTAAACTTGATTTCCCGCTACAACTGAGAAAATTTTGTCTGCATCAACATCAATAAGCCTATCAAAGACAGTTAGTTATTCTTCTTGAAAACGCTAATTTGCTACATTTCTTTTTTTATAATTGAAGTTAGGAAAGCAAGTGAGTAGGTTTAAGTTTTTTACCTTCTTCTTATCTTCCTAGAAGTATTGCTTAGTTTTCCCGGGTGCCTGGGACTTGCTACTAAGGAAGTTAAAGGGGCCTATTTCATAGGAAAGTTGCACCGTACATACCCAATTTTTTGTGGTCTGAACCATTGTGCTAATCTTGGTGGTTTGAATACTTTAATGCTCACTTTTGTGTTTATTTTGATTTGTTTTTGTAATTCCAAATTTTTACCCCATAGCAGCTATTTTTTCGGCTTAAAACCAATTAGAAAGTGTTCACGGTCCAAAAAACCCATTAATTAAATTTCAAGTTTTTAGGCCGAAAAATGGCAGGGTTGTTTGGTAGAGACGTTTAACTTTGACTCCTTAGCAGAAAAATTTCTGGCTCAAAGCCGACTAAATATTCCCCATGTTTGAATACCCTATATATGAAATTTCAAGTCAGTAGACCGAAAATTGGCTGAGTAGTTTGGTATAGAATACTTGGCCTCATACACACAGACTCACAGACATACATATTTTCACTTTTTATAGATATAAAGATTTATTAAATTCTGAATTTATTCATCTAAATTGGAAAGAAGTCTTTATTTGGTTTGTTTTTTTCCGTTTTGTTGTCCCATGTTTACTGCAATCAATGTGTACCAAATACATTCACAAACTTACACATATGTGCGCGTATAGTGCCAAATTCAAAAGTCTATTTTTCGGTATTTTTATGTTTTCTTCTACTTCTTTTTCTTTCTTCTTCTTTGCTTATTCTTCTTCGTTCTTTTTCATGTTCTTCGTTTTCTTTTATTTTTCATCTTTTTCGTTTTCTTCTTCTGCTTTGTTTGCTTTTCATTTTATTCTTTTTCTTCCCATTTCCTTATCTTCTTTTTTATTCTTTTTCATGTTCTTCTCTCCTTATTTGTTTCTTCTTCTTAGCTTTCTTTCCTTGTTCGACTCCCCAATCGCCTTCGCTATTTCTTCTTGTTCTTCCTCATTTTCTTTTTTCTTCTTCTACTTTTTTCATCTCTCTTTCTCTTTCTCCCAACCCCTCTTCTTGTTTTTCTGCTTTTTCTTCTCTTCCATCTTTTAGCATAACCCCATTCTCTCTCCTATTCTATTTAGGGATTGAACAATTTTAACATTATTTTTAGAAATATATTACTTCAAGTGCATCCAAATCGATTGTCGATATTGTCTTCAAGTAAAACGTTTTCTTCTTGCACAATATCCTAGTAGTTTCTTTTTCTTCTCTTCTTCACCGTCTTTCATGTCCTTTTTCCTTCCTCATATTCGTCTTTTTTCTTCTTCCCACCCTACTTCCTTCTTCCCCCAACTTATTCCTTTATTTTCTTTTGGGAAAGGTATGAATCGTAACATTACTCCCCCCCCAGCTATAAATTGTTATTCAAAGAATATGTTGTCGAATGAATAACTTTTATTAAGGGGATTAAATGACTAAAGAGGTTCTTCTCTTCATCTCCTCCTTTCCATTACTTTATCTTTCTTTTTCTCATCTTCCTCCTATCATTCTCATTCTTGTAATTCTTTTCTTTCTCTTTTCCCTTTTTCTATCTCTCTTAAGTTGAAGTGTTGGTTTCGCCGTTCCAGTTTTCCGCCTCAATAAACCACGTAAAAGTTTGTAAAATATCCATTTGTTTATTTTCTTTATATGTAAAATAAGAGGAAAAAAGAAACAGAAGATAGACTCTTTACATATGGTATCAGTTTTGGTGCCGCGACCAGGATTCAAATCTTGCGTACCCTAAATGACAATGGAACATGGCTATGTCTAGGTACAGCATTGGTGTGTCCGCCATTCTTTCCTAAAAATTCAGAGATATCCTTGTTGTTTGTCGGTAAATTGAACAATACAAATTATTGGGTTTATGCATAAGTTTTTGCTTTTTTTATGTCTATTTTCAAAAAAATCAAAGAATGTTGACAACAAAAATAATAACAATTCAGTCAATTATGCATTCTTTTTTATTGTTCCCTTATTCGTCTCATTTTTCCATCGGCTTATTCATTCTATTTCCTCAGGTCAAGTCTAAACGAAATTGTAGAGTAAAAGAACAAAATGACACGAATTTCTAAAAAAACTTATTACATTAAATTTTTGTTTGGAGCAGGGTAACAGACTCAACAATAAAACAAAGGATTCAAATCACATTTCAAACACTGGTTTCCGTCAGAGCACCGGTTAATCAACATCATGTCAGTTCAGTACTTAGACAGTTGACTACTTAGGAATTCAAAGTACCCTAACAAAAAAACCTGGTTGATGGTTCTTGACATGAACAGGAACAGTCAGTCAAATCCACATAAGACTTCGAGTTGAGAGACATGCTCTCTCCTACCTGGTACAAACCCATCCCCTCACACCGTACGACCAAGTGAGGTACACAGCTTAGCTTATAAACAACTACAAGGTAGAGTTACCTTCTTGGGTGAGGACTGAGCATCTTACAAGAGTCATTTTAAAGGTAATGCCTCCCATTTTCTAAAAGTTATTTTTTTAAATTGAAGAGTCATGATGAGGGAAGTAGTACCATTAAAACGAGCGACCTTTTGTGCTCCTGAATTTATTTTTCTACATAATCACTATCAGTCTTAATGAACTTTTGGCAGTGATGAACAAGGTAATTGTCATCAAAATCCTCCTAGCTATCATCATCGATGCAATTGTCCTCATCAGTCTGATCAATGGTATTATCATCTTCATTGCAATCATCATCATCATCGTCATTACCATCATCCTGGTAATCATCATTACAATCACCATTATTGCAAACATAATAATTACAATTGTCCTTATCATTATTGTAATTATGATCACCATTATAGCAAATCATCATCATAATCATCATTATTTCAATCATCATCATACTCATCATTATAATAGTTATCATCAGTTCAATCATCATCATAATTACAATAGCCATCATTATTTCAATCATCATAACAATCCTCATCATTATTTCAATCATCATCACTATCATTACAATCTTTATGATTTTAATCATCATCACTATCATCATTTCAACCATCATCACTATCATAACAATTATCATCATCAGGTTACACAACGTTTGGTATTTTCTATTTATATCCGTTTCGGATTTATAAACAAAAAAACAATTGAATCTTTTTATTTCATCTCTTTATCCATTTTTTTTCTATCATTCTTTCATTTCCTACAAACAGCTGATGAACCCTGACCTTCTATCCTAAATCAATAAACACATCCGATTGATTTTGTCTTTCTTCCAAAAGTTCAATTATTTTCAGAAATATGCCGAGAATCTAATTAAAAATGTTGACTGACTTCTTCCTGATTTTCCTCGTTTTTATTCCCCAGAAAAAAGAAAAAAAAGCCTATTCAGCATTTTTTGATAAGGGCACAACATCGTAATTATTCTTAACTTTATTATTACTATTTGTATCAGTTCCATTAATAATATTACCCTTATGAATATTTCGATTACAAACATTATTATAAATATTATTATTACAATATATTTTATTATTAAAATATTATTACAATTTTCATTATCATTGCAATCATTATCAATATGGCTATTACCATTAACATCAATCAATTCATTCTTCATTTAAAGTCGATTGATTATTAATTAATGATTTTAATTAATAAGTGAGAAATAATAAAAATTATGATGGTTGTTTGGTTTTGTTTAGTTGCTTTAGTCATTAAATGCTGAGAACAAGCATTTTTCTAAACATGTATCATTTATTGATGATTTCTGAACACTTTCACAATCATGGATGAAACCTCACCAAACAGGCTGGTTGGTGGTTTTTGGCATGAGCAGACAAATCCATTAAGGATTCAAAGTGAAAGACATGCCCTCTCACTAATCCTCCACTATCCACTCCTATGCACGCACTTCCTCTTACTGATCAACCAAGCAAGCTGCTTAGTGGCTAATAACTTCCTCAAATAGTCACCCTCTTCGGTGAGGACTGGGTGTCTCAGAATACACTGAGACTCTATAAGCATCAGGAAGAGTGATCTGAGCCTGAACGGTCAAGAAGAGGTCTTCCTGCTAAGCAACAACTTCTCCACCAAATTATTCCACAGCACCCTACTACCTTTTTTTTCTCCTATGAATTTATGAATCTTGGTCTCGTAAGAAAAACAAAAATCCAAGTACAATAAAATCATGTTAGAACAACCAGTGCCAGTAAAATCACTGCAGTTAAGCAACATTGAGTCTGTTAATTACTTAGATGGGTGACCATTCTGGAATATTAGAAACTGTAATCAACAATTTGGCTGGTTAGTAGGAACAGTAGCAGTCGGATACATCCAGGGTTTAAGTGACATGCTCCCTTTTCACAGTTCTTTGCTTCTGCCCCCCTTCCCACACTAACTGGCTGACAAAGTTATGGTCAGGATAGTAGATACAAACTTAGTCTTATTTATAGAAACATCAATGAAGATCCTGAAGATGGAGTAACCCACTTGTGCATTATATGAGATGATGAAGAACTCTATCAACTACTGTAGAACTGACTTGAACCCAAAATAACGAAGAAAAAAACTTGCTGCCCAACAGACAAACAACAACAATCATAATGAACTTTCAGACTAAAATGGAATATAAGAAGTGATTATTTTCAAAATAGAGAGAAAATAAGTTCAATGCAAAAGCAAGGAAACTACGATTAGAAAAAAATTTATTAGGAAGGTCAGAGGTCAACTTTTGTCTTATTGGATTTTTTTTGTGAAGTAATCTATCAAAAAAACTAGTATTGGAGAGATCACCTTTACAAAGTAATTTCTTCCTATATATACACACAGACCCACACAACCATAAATTCTAATGCATTTCTTGATCCAATATGGATTCATATTTCAACCCATTTTCTTAATAAAACCATAGCTGTAAATCTAACATTTGTTCAAAAAATGAACGTAACAGTGTCATTATATTATGAAAACTTGCAGAAAAAAATTCAATTTTTTGCTACTCTGTTTCTATCAGCATCAGGAGTTTTTCGTTTTCTTTCTTTCAATTTTTCAAAGTATAAAAATATCATTTCTTCCTGACACATGTGATACCAATAATTATGGCAATTGTACTTCCTTGGAGAAATTCAATATGCTACTAGAAACAACCTAATAATTTAAATTATATTAGTCACATGAGAAACAATTATTCTTAGATTAATGCATTTTCACCTTTAGATAGTTCTTTAAGTTAATATGGTGGGTTGTAAGTTTATTTGATTGTTATATCTAATGGCATGTTAACATTTTTTTGATCATTTAATGCTGAATGAAATTATTTTGATATAGCTTTCTATATGAGGGTAATCCTAAAAGTAATACCTCCTACTTTTTAACTTTCAACTTGAAAAGTCGAAGAGCTACAAAGACAAGAGTGATACCATTAAAAGAAGCAGCCTTTTGTACTCCAGAATTTCTTTTTCTAAATTGTCACCACCATTCTCAATGCACTTTTGCCAGTGATGAACGAGGCACTACGTTTTGGCATCTGAAGTGCTCATTGTCACTCACATCTGTCACCACTCTGAAATTGACAAACCCATCTCCCAATTGTGCTGACATCTATTTATCAAGTATTTGCACATAATCTTCCTAACAAAATATCCAAAACACAGATAACTAAAATATTTTTTCAATTATGTGAATAATACATTTATAAAATAAAGAATAAAGATATGAATATTTATTCAAATTTACAAAAGCACAAATATTTACATTTAAATAATGCATCTGGGCCAGATTTAAAACGTCAATAGATTTCTTTCCTATCAAATGATTTCATTATAACTTAACAACTGATAAGGTGCAA
Organism: Xipholeptos notoides; assembly: GCA_036873565.1. Lineage (NCBI taxonomy): Eukaryota > Metazoa > Mollusca > Cephalopoda > Idiosepiidae > Xipholeptos > Xipholeptos notoides. The sequence continues at coordinate 10,312 of JAYKTE010543792.1, read as the reverse complement.
CCATAGGATTTAATTGATTAACTTGTTGTTCATTTTCAGGTAACCAAAGATGGGCACGATGAGACAAAAGACCATTGCAGAACAGGTGCCTCTCTCTGCAGAGATAATGTCCAAAATGTATCAGAAAACTATTCCAGTGTACTGAGAACACATTGAAATATTCATCCAGAATGACAGAAGTCATGTCAAAGTGCAAGACTGAGCAATATATCAGTCAAATTTCCTCAAATTTTTTATGATTAAATCCGTCAATTGTATTTATTTTCTTGTAATGTTACAATAAAATCCGTTCAGAGGAAAAAAAACAAAAACTATGGAAGCTTTAAGTCCAGCATGTTATTTGCGTCACTAAATATATATGTATGAAAATCATTCTAGTTCGAAGCATCATATTTCATGTTTTGGCCACCAATCTGGAATTAAAGTTTTTAATTTATAGTTATTAACTTCCAATTCATTGTTTTCATTTGCTTTTAAAGCCAAACCAACTCGTAACAGAGCAATACCAAAAACACCTTCATTATGACGAAATTTTCCAATATTTTTACCATTCATATCAATTATTTGATCACCATTATTCAGACCTTCAGGTACTCTGCAAAAAAATAAAAAATAAATAAAGAAATCAAGGAAATAATATCTATAAATCTTAAAAATTACAACAATATTATTTTTATGTATACTAAATATGGAACATACATTCCAACAATATTTTTATTAATGAAATGAATAAACTGTATTTATTAAAATAAAGATAATAAATAATTTGGAAATTTGCCTTTAGATCTATTTCAATCTTATTAGAATTCATCAGTGCAACTCATCCAACTTGAACCCACAACCTCAATGCTTAAGAGCCAGTCTTTTAACCATCAGGCTACAAACTACTTTGACTACGAAAAATGAAAACTTAAATAATAATCATTCATCGGTGCCTGTTGAACATTTACAAAGCTGAAGAAGTTAATATCAACACAGTCAGAAGATAGGTTTGTCGATTTCAGAAACATGAGTGGCAAAGCGCACTCGGATGTGAAAATGGATCACCTTGTTCATAACTGGCAAAAGTGCATTGAGAATGGTGGTGACTATTTAGAAAAATAAATACTGGAGCACAAAGACTCACTCGTTTTAATGGTACCACTCCCATCTTTGTAGCTCTAAAAAAATTTAAAAATAACTTTAAAAAATAGGTGGCATTACTTTTGGAATGACTCTTGTAAATGGAAACCCAGAGTCCAAAATTTCTAATTGAATTTTTTGTAGTGACAAGTTGTCTTTGAAAAGATCAAGTTTGGCAGAATTAAAGCAAAGGATTCGGATTCAGGCCACTTTCCTTGCATCCATTTTCTTTCTGGACCCCACTTTCTCTCTTTGATTTTGCTTTGTTTTTCGTGGTTGTTCTTTTGTTTTTTCGCAAAAGAATTGAGAATTACAAAGAAGGATTAATCCATAGGGATAATTAATTGGTTGATAAGCATCATCATCATAATCAGGGTTAGATTTTTTTTTAAGAGATGATAATCCATTTCTGGTGTTTTTGGATGGTGATTGTAAAGAAGATGAAAAGGATATGGGGAAAAAATTCCGAAAAAGAAAGAAAGAAAGGAGAGAGAAATTGAGGTTAGAAAGATGATGAGGAAAGAAGAATAAGAAAAGAAAAAAAAAACTAAAGAGAAAAGAAAAATAACAGCGAAGAAAAAAATGAGGGGAAAATTGAGTTTAGAACAATGATGGCGAAAAAAGAACAAAAGAAAGAGAAAAGAAAAAAAAACAGCAAAGGAGAAAAAAAAGTGAGAAGAATAAAAAGAAACAAATAACAGAGAAGAAAAGAGAAAGAAAAAGGATGAAGAAAAAGAAAAAAGATAAAAAGATGAAGGAACAAAGATGAAGAAAAAAGACAAAAGAAACAAGAAAAGAAACCAAAGAGAAAATAAAAAAGAAAGAAAAAGAGAAAAGATGAAGAAAAAGAAAAAGAGAAAGAAAGGACATGAAAAAAGAAAAGAAAGAATAACAATAAAGAAATATAGTTTTTAGAAGGATTCATTTTGAAAAGAAAGTCAGCTTAGATTATGGAATGAATAAGATGGGTATAAAGAGGATAGAAAAGGAAAGATGAAGGGTTGATCTTATAATGGGAAAAAAGGAACAAGAAAAGGCATGAAAGAGTAGGAAGTGAAAGACAAACAGAAAATAAGAAAAAGAAGAATAAACAGAAGGAAAAAAATTGAAAATATAAATTGGGAAGAAGAAGAAAAGAAAGAAAGAAGAAACTGAAAAAAAAACCTGGAAGAAATAAAGAGAACTGGGAAGAAGAAAAAGAAAAAATATAAATTGGGAAGAAGAAAAGAAAAGAAACTGAAAAAAAGTGGAACAAATAAAGAGAACTGGGAAGAAGAAAAAGAAAAAAAAATTTGGATAAGAAAAGAAAGAAAGAATAAACTGAAAAAAAGAAAGAAAATAATGAAGAAGAAGAAGAAACAATAAAAAATAAAACCAGTAATTGAGAAGAAGAAAAACAGAAGAAAGAATTTTTTTAAAAAGATTTAAATAGTGAGAAAGATAAAAGAGAAATAAGAAATATGAAAGGAAAAACGAAAATAAGAAAAATATAAAAACAAAAGAGAAAGTAAAAAGAATAAAGTAAACAAAAATCAAAGAAAGAAATTAAAAAAACAAACAAAATGAAAAAAAAAATTAATGGAAAAGGAAGAAAATGATAAAAAAAAAGGAGAAAAACATGAAGCAAAAAAGCCTGAAATTTGGAAATGAAAGAAGGAAAATAGGAAGCCGGGAAAAAAAGACCCAAAAGGCCGATGATTGTTTGACAACAAAGAAAGATCCATATTCATTGAATGCCTTTAGCCGATAATCACTAAGCAATGAATTACTGGATACAATGGAAAAAATGTGAAAAAGAAAAAGATATTTGATTGAAAAGGAAAACGAAAATGAAAGACATTTGAAAGAAACACAAATAATATTTGAAAGAAAAAGAAACCAGAAGATATTTGAAAGAAAAAGGACATTTGGAAGTTAAAAGAATGATATTTAAAAGAAACACAATGAGATTTGAAAGAAAACAAATGACATGTGAAAGAAAATGAATGAGATTTGAAAGAAAAAGAATAATATTTAAAGGTAGATTTATTGGAAGAAAGCAAAAGCCAAAAAAAAGATATTAGAAACAATTTAAATAGTAAGAAAAAAAGAAGAGACCATCCACACTCACCAAAAACAAAGGAACAAACATCTCTACCTATAAATAAAAATGGTCTTGATAAATAGCATATCTAGGGTTTATAGACTCAGAGACTATGAGTGCACAGCCAATTCTAGACCCACCATGCCATTTTGGTTAGGTTCGACCGTGTTATGCGCTATTATAATCGCTGTTTTGACTTTAACCCAGCATTTTCCAGACGTTTCTCATTCTTTGCACATCCGCTTCGTTTTTAACAGCAGCTTTTAACAAAATTCGACCAAACTTCAGATCTACATTTCTGATGCAACGGTTTTTCACATGACGTCAACAATTTGAAAAAATCAGGATTGTGAACCCTCTTTCTTAGAGTCTCTTTTTACCCCATTTTTTACATCTATCGGTTGTGTTTGACCAATTAGGTTGAAACTTCACACACGGACGCTCGATGTAGTCTACATTGATTGTAAAAATATTTTTTTCGAAAACGTTAATTTTAAGTTGATTTGGCATGTGGACATCAAATCAGGGTGTATTTTGCCAAAAATACCCCATTTTTCAATTGATCGACAATAAATTTTCTCAGTAAGACCAGACGCTATCCCTAATTGTTCCAAAATGATTTTAACCAACTTCTGAGATTTTGATTGAGACATGAGATGGGAAAACCCATTTTTCCGATTTGGCGAATATTTCGGCCTTTTTTCAGCGTTTTTTGTTTTCCACCTTTTCCCAGTACGTTTTGTACACAACCTTGCCTGTCACGGTAAGAGTTCATTAATATAAAATTTCATGGTGTCTTATTTTCCCATGTTTTTTTGTTTCTGAGCACTTTCAACCAATTTTGCCAAAATTTCAAACAAAGATACAAAATAGTGATCAGTGCCGCATGCAAACATTTTTTTCAAAAAACATAATTTTTTTTAAGTCCTGCAATTATTTGAGGGTTCATTCTGGAATAGTTTTATATAGTAATCCGGCCTCCAGTTTTTTTCTATTTCGTGAATTTATCCAAAACTTCATGTGTAGAAATTTTGTTTATTATTTTTACAAATACTTCAAATTATGAACAAAATTTAGATGTGAACATTAAGTGGGGGTTCAGTTATCTATTTTATGGATATAGTAAACTGATGCACCACATTATGATCATATTTTTGTACGAATTAGACAAAAATAGGGTTTGTCTAAAAAAAATTTTTTTACATGATTTTTTCATAGAAATTGGGCACCGACTTAATGTCCACCGGATTTCTCTCCTGATTTGTTTTTTTTTATGAATTTCGAAAAAGTTATTTTTGTACATAAATTATTTGCAGCGATGGCAATTGTTTTTATCATATTTTCATCATTACCGTTTTGTTATCTCCTCTCTCTCTCTCTCTTAGTGTTTTAGATTGCAGGAGTCTCTCTTATTCGATTTTATTGAAAAATTTTAGTAAAATTTTACATGTTGACCAACTTTACTGATACTATCAATATAATGAAACCCAATTCCAAATATTATCCATGTAGTGAACTAGATTATGTTGCTTTTGCAAGAAAAGCTAGAAGATCGCATTATAATCAGACATTGCCTATGGATACCAGAGCAACGTTGGGTCAAGGGCTGTTAGTCTGATAATATTATTGCATAGAACAAGTTCAAGGCAAAAATCCACAAAGATAAGTACATTGCAAAAAATCTAAAATATAATAGAAACCATACACCAAAATATAATAGGGATTTAACACTAAATCATAATATAGACCATATATTGAAATATAATAGGAACAATATAAGAACTATGCACTAAAACATTAAGGACCATATATTTAAAGTAGGGAGCATACACATGAACTATAAACTGAAATCTAAAATAAACCCAATATATTGAAATATAATAGGGACTATATACTATTTAATAGTCTGTTTGACAAAGATAATAAAATATCACACAAATAAGAAAGCAAATCATCATTGGTCCATAAAAATCTATGTAACCTACAATCAAGGTTTAAATAATCACAGGTATACAAAAAAAAAGTGAAATAAAAGTACAGGAATCCTGTCAAGATAGTGTTGGGGATGGAGTGTTTGGGTAGGTGCTTGGATTGAGGGTGAGAAAAGGTTTCAAATAGAAAACAAATAAGTTTCATAACCCCTGTTGCATGACAATGAATAATAACAAGAGGTTTAAATTGTTGGCTGAATTCAGTATGTTGTCTATCAAGTTTTTGTTCTTCCTTAACGTACAAAAAGAAAAAAAAACTTTAAGTTAAACAAAAAATTGAAATAGATAAAACAAAAACGTATTTGAAAAATTAATAGATTTAAAGAAAAAGCATAAAAAGTTCTAAATAAGTATTCATGAGAAAAAAATTATCCTATTTAACTAAAAGTACTGCAAGTTAAGTTTTTATAAGGATAAAAGTTTTATTTGTTAAATCTTTTTAAGTGATGTTATCTGAAAAAATTATATAGACTGACTCAGAATCCACTTGATTTTTGTAATTTTTGTTCAGTTGCTTTGTTTTATGGAACAACAACACTTTTTTTAGTCATTCAATACCAAAACAAATTATATCAAATTATATAACATTCTTCATAAACAATTCATTGGTAAATCAGGATTTGTTGAAACATTCTTCTTAGAGAAACAATTTGTTGAAAATCTGGTTGTGTTGAAACATTTTCCAGAGAAAAACAATTAGTTGAAAATCTCAGTGTTCAAGATAAAATTTTTGTTCGTAAAAGATAAACTATGTTTTAAAGTTGAGTTTGATACTGATGATACTATTCTAAATCATTCCCAGGATGTGAATGCAGTTTAACATCAATCATAGAATCATAGAATGCCTCTTTGATAGACTATTACCTCTTGCAGTGGTGCATTGAGTTTATTCTAAAGATAAATACCGACAAGGCTAGTTAATTTTGATAGGTTAAGAATGGATTACATTACAAATTTTCAATCATCTAAATCAGTGGTTCTCAATAGGGTCCACATGGATCACTGTAATTTTGATTATCATTATTACTAATTATATCTATTATCATTATAATTATAATGGTTGTAGAATGCTTTATTTGTATTGAATTCTTTTTCATTTAAAAATAAAGCTTAATTATATATTTTTCAGGTGATTAAAACTTAGAAATTAAAATTTATATACTTAAAAAATTATAAAAAAATGTTTATATATCCACACAAAAGGGGTCATTGGGTAAAAAAAAAATGGGAACCATTGATCTAGATTTAAAAACCTGATAAGTTTTTTATCATATATTTTTAGTTGAATAATTTTTTCTTTTGAAAATCTCAATATTATACACCAGGCATGAATTCAGCACAAGAAAAACAATAACAACAAACAATTTTCAAAAATTCAAAGTTAACAAACCTTTCAAAAATAATTGGCATCATACGTTTACGAATTACTCCTCTGTGATGAGTTCGGGCTGTCAATTCTTGTCCGATATAACAACCCTTTTGAAAACTAACTGAAAAAAATAATCAATAGAAAACAGTTATTTATTTTTAAATTTTTAAATTAATTATTAATTAAAACCTCATTGTTATCTCCACAATGTTTCGATCCATGCACCCTTGTCTTCTATAGCTATTTCGTGCAGTGACATTAAGACTTTTAAGTTCAAATAACAGAAAGTTGAAGGGAACATTAAGCAAAACATTGTGTAGAAAACAATGAAGAGAAGAGTAGAAGTTTGAATAGTCTGAAAAATGGTAATAATCAAAACTCATCTAAAAATTCAAACAGTCAGAATATTTCTACTGGTAAGAATATACTCTGTATAAAATATTAATAAAAATCATATAGATCATTTGAATATTTATTATCATCTTTATTGTAATTCTAGAAAATGTACCTGTTAGTGTGTTGGTACTGGTTATTATTGCATATTTTTGTATGCAGTTTCTAAATAAATAGTTTAAAAATGTTAACTGACAACAAACAGAAGAAAATGATTCCAATCTAATTTTATTTGAACATCGATGATTAGTTTTCAAATTATCTGAATTTTGTTTTTATCACACAGATAGCCTTACGAATTATTTTTACCAATGGAATATACAACATCCACACTCAAACCAATAAAATCTGACAACAATTTTCACCCAATTGAATTTTTATTAGAAAGCAAAATAGATTGAAAATGTCAAGGGGAATGACACAATGTCTTTAAAAGTTATTTTTTTATAAAAACGTTTTTATTGAAATAAAATTGATAGATAAGTCAAGGAAAATAACTATCTTTTTCCTGCAGTAAATCTTGAGCCCTTTTATACATCACAGAATCTTCTTCAGGAATAGGATTGATCTCCTAATGAAATTGAAAAATTGGATTTGATTGATTGATTGACTGACTGACTGATTGATAGACAGACAGACAGATAGATAGATAGATATACACTGTTTTATTATTTGTTTAAACTTTTGAAACAAGGCTAGATAATATGTGTTATTCATATTATTTGGTTTTTGTTCTTACTTTCAATGAAATGTTTCTTCAATTGTCTGAATTGTTTGAGATAAGATTTATTAATCAGTATCAAGATTATTTAGTCTTTTATCCTCATTTTGATATATACACCTACAGGTATCTTAATATTTTAGATAATAAATAGAAATTTATATTACTGATGTTAATATAGAATTTTATTTTCATCATGTCTCATACAAATTAACTTTGTGTGTGTTTGTATACACAGAGAAGGAGAATGTCCCAATCTGCAAAGTATTATTATGTGTACTTATGTGTACATATGCATACATTTTTAGAAAAACTTAAAATTCTAAAAAAGGATTGATAGAAATAAACCAAAATCCTTCAAACAATATTTCAACAAATAACATCTGTTATAGTAAGAAGAATTATTAGCCATAAATCAAAAACTGTAAATGTCAAAGTGATTCTTTCTTTCCAAAATAGAATATTAATTTGAAATTTCTTTGAGATAAAAAATATTCTCATGACAAACGCTTTTGGCCAAGTCCTTCAGAAGATCTTTCTTATTCGGGCAATTTGTCAGAAATGAAAAATATTGATTTTTTTATATTAGAAAAGATAGAAGTTGAAGAGATTTACTTGAACAGCACAATACCATGTTGGGCACAAGCCTTATTTTGATGTGATCATGTTACAGGTTGCCCCACTATCCTGACTTTATAAAAACAGCCATTATACTTAACTTCAGCTTTACCCTTATAGGATACACCAGGAAACTAGAGGGTCCGGTTTATAGTATAAATACAATCACTGGCTTTTCAGTTTACACATAATTTTTTCTCGTTTTTAAAGGAAACAGTCTATTTTACTATTTTTTAATTGAAAAAAAAGTATCATAACTAAATAAGGCATTTATGGGAGAAATAAATGTTTATGACAGAATATGTATAAAAATCAAATAGAGAAAAGAATATGTGTAAAAATACACCAGGATGGAAATTCATTCAGAAAAAAGACACATGATTCTCTGCATTTTGTTTTTTCGGCATCAAAATAACAATAATAATTGGAACTGCTGAAAAAATGACAAAATTTGACTGACTTACAAATATGGGGTGTTTCTTTTAGAGGCGGTGAATTGACAAATCTATTTTCTGTGATTTATTTTAACTTATATATTTCATATATTTTCAATTTATTTATTTTTAACTTCTTTATCAATTCATTTATATTTATCTTCTGTGATTTATTTTGATTTAAAGTTTGCTGCCTCTAAAAAAAACCCTATGTTTCTACATTCTTGATTTCAATTTTGACAGTGTCATATGAAAATTTCTGTGAAGAAGCATGCTGCTCTTTTCTGAATAAATCTCTATCCTGGTGGGTTTTTTGGCAATTTTCTTTACTCCATTTAATTTTATACAGATGCATGTGTGTATTTACTTTTGGAATTCCTTCTAGAGATATCAAAATTCACAAGTTCAAAAACCATGACTTTTACTTTATTTTTCTTGATAAAAATAGTTATATTTTATATTATATATGGAGTGTCTTTTTATGTGCACAGTAGTAAAAGAGTGTTTCAAATCAAACATGGTCAAAAGTTATCCCTGGATTTCAATTTGTCAAAAATAAATAAAGAAGAAAACAAAAATTTAATTCCAAATTCTTAGGCTCAATCTCTTAAAAAAAAATCATATTATCCATTATGTGTAACAGTGAGAATCATGTGTGTCAACTGAAGATTAAATTTAATTAATAGTTAATCTTATTTTCTGTGCATTCATAATTTATTGGTCCTCATCTGTAATAATTTTTAAAAAGCCTTGGCTGTCTACTACTGCTTTGGATTATTGATTGATTGATTGATTAATCTGTCAGACGGCACATCAATATTTTCAGTCATTTAATGCCAAGAACAATCATTTTTATCGAGTAACCTTTTTTAGTTCTCACATTACTTTTGAATTACACAAGATGTACTATTTAATCCATAACTGAAAGGAATATGGTGATTCACACTTTCCCAAGGGTATTAGCCTGAATGTGAGCATAATGGAATGGCTGGGATTTGAACTCATGTATTCTGATTTCCACTGTCTCAAACAAACTACTGCTATGGAAATAACTTGTAAAAATCGGTTTATCATTAAAACAATTTCAAAATATTTTTCAACATACAGAGAGTATTGACCAAAAAAAACAAAACACACAGCCATAATCTCAATATTTTCTTTGCATTTCCGCAACTCATGTTGATGTAGAGAACTAAAGTAATCTCAGTAAATTGTATACACATAGATTTAGGAAATGAGAAATGTTCAGATTTTACTCACCTCCTTGTGTAAAATCTAGATTGCATTCAAGTGGGTAACAGCTTCCAGGTGGAAGATCATCGACTCCTTCACCAATTCCCAACTGGTAGCGTTTGTGGTGATAAATATTTTCAGGTCTTGAAATGACTGAAAGAAGACAAGATATATAGATATATATTGGACTCTGGAATCATATTACACATGTTCAAATCCCAGTCAAAACTATTACATTCAATTTCAGCTTTCTCAGGCAGATGGGGCTTGTTAACTCAGGAGAGTAACTCATCTAGGCATAAAGATGACACTGATATCCATACGCTGATAATTCAGCTACAACGGGCT
>JAYKTE010543791.1:0-28325 GCA_036873565.1 Xipholeptos notoides | reverse complement strand
ATCGAGCACTCCATCCATCTGGATAATCACCATAAGATTCGATCTTCTTTGTATATATATATATATATATATATATATATATATATATGGTCTGGTCATAGGTCAGGTCAGCCTGATCACTGTCAGCAGTGGCTTTTTTTCTTGTTTTTCTGACACTATTAGATATCAAAATAAAGCATTTGTTGTTGTTGTTGTTGCTGTTACAGCAACTAACTTGTCTTGTTGCCTGTTCTTGAAAATTAGCCCTAAGAAAAAGAACTGATAATTTTTTAACAACCCCTTTGCAAAATTAAAATGTTATTTAAGTATTTATTTTTCTTCTAAAAACCCATCACAAGTAAGACAAACATAAGTAGATTGAGGAGAGACTTCTTTTATTTGTTATTGCTCAGCAGTTAGTCAGTGCATACTGCAGCTGCAAATGGGGCGAAATGATGTTAACAATGAGAATAAAGGTCCGAAAAACTGAAATAAGTAGTAGTAGTAGTAGTAGTAGAAGTAGTAGTAGTAAAAATATATATTCCGTCTTATTAAAATTAAAGTGAATATTAAGAAACAACCTAGAAAAAGACAAAAACTTTAAAGCAGTAATTTCAACTTCAAGCAAAACAAATCATACACCTAACTAAAATGCATTAAAGAAAACCTAAAGAAAGAAATAGTGTGCGATTGATGGGGGATCCCGGGTCCAGTGGCTTTAAAGAGATATAAATACTCAGTGAACAGCAGTGGCAGTGCCCAGTGCACAGTGCACTCACTCACTCTGTCTGCACTCACTCAAGAGGATTTTGTATCCTAAAAAATTAGATTGGCCTTAGTGTTTTTGTAATTGTTATGAAGTTAAGTTAGAGACACACGAGTGAGTGCACACAGACACACACACACACACACACAGTTAGTTTTCTCATGTCAAATGTAACGATTCCAAGGTGTCAGTATTTGTATCCGAAGAGGTGAAAGTGCTAACTGACTGCTGCTGTGCGGCTGCGGCACTGCAGCAGTGAGTGAAGAAGTGAGTGCGGCAGTGAGTTGCACGCGGTCAGGTGGCACATAGTTTCTAACTGATATGGAGCGGAATATATTGGAGCATCATCGTGATGAGACTTTTTGTTACTCTCTGACCCCAGAGAAAATAATCCTTCTGACAGCCAGAAAAGAAAATGTTCTTAGTAAGTGAGTGAGTGAGTGGGGTGAGTAAGTTATGGTGTGAAAGTGAAAAGCCATTAAAAATAATTTAATAACTTTTGCGACAGGGAAGGATTAAGGAATATGCTAAAAATTAGGATAGAAAAATAATAACAAATTAATTACAATTGATTACAATAATTCTTTTATGTGTAAAGCACCAGTGAGTGCACGCACCACCACACGCCACAAGCAGCGCCAAAAACTTTTTCTCATAAAAAAACTACTATTCTTTTTTTTCCAAGTCTAGACATTTTGACTTTAACGTGAAGAAGCTGCCTTTTAAAGACTGAGTAATACTGTTGTGGTGTGTACTGTGTGTGTGTGTAAGCGTTGTATGTGGCTGCATGCATGCATGTTAGCGTGCGCGCACCGGACACGCACACTGTGGACCGACCGCCAGAAAGAGGGGGGAACGGGAACGCTGCTACTCACGGACACTGACCGACCGTACCCACCGCACTGTGAGTGCACTGCACTGACTGACTATGCTGTGTGTGCTCTATGCCTGTGTGTGTGGACAGGACACACTTTAAGGCAACCAATGTAAATGAGTGAACACACCACACCAACCAACACCACCACCACCGTCACACCTCACAACCGACGACGCACCGCACCGTGTATGTGCCCTTAGCAGTAGCACCATTAACCAACTAACTGCATCCTAATTCAATTTGAAGTGATGAGTGAGGGTGCACAAATGCAGCGCACACCAGTGCACCACCACACCCACACCGACCGCCACCACAGTAGACACATTGTTTTACTGAACTGAACTGACCCAAGCCAGTGCAACTTGCCACTCTCACCCCTCCCCGTTCCCAACGTGATTAGGTAAGTTCAGTTGTTTCATTGTTCTTGGCGATTTTAATGTTGTGTACAACAACGCAACGCGCAGACAGACGGCATGGTCACTGCACACACTGCACTATACGCTGGCGTGTGGCAAGTTGGGCAAGTGTGGGGCGGGCGGTGTGCGGTGCGCCGGTGGTGGGTGCGCCGACGGTGCGGTCAGGTGGTGCATCGTCTTTTACAGCAAGCAGTGAAATATGATAAAATTAATAAAGTTAGAAAACTTTGGTTAGAGAGAGAAATTAATCAACCATCAATATTAATGAAATGAAACACATGGGCTGGTTGTTGTTATATTGTTGTGTAAAAGAAGCCCGAAGCAAAAGAAAAGCTGGATGTCGAGCTTAGCTTTCTTTTCCATGAAGGAAAAAGGTAGGGTGGCGTGTGGCGTCCTCGTCCTGATGGCCCGTCTTATGGTGGTGGTGGTGGTTGGTGGTTGTTTGAGGTTGTCAACCCATAGTCTCTACACGATCATTCACTACCACAAACCCTCACAAACACACAACTGACATTTGAGTAAGTGCACAAACAACACATGTGCACAAAAGTAAAGTGCAGTCAGTGCAGTCAGTGGCAGTGCACAAATTCAACTCAACTGGTGGAGATAGTGGTGGCGGTGGTTATTATTTTTAAGTGCTTCTGGTTTCCAGAGTTATCTTAGGTTGAAATAACGTCGAGATACAGACGAAAGGAAAAAGAAATGATGAAGATGCGAGAAGAGATGAACGAAAGAAACGTCTGTGTGAGATGTGGAAACAACCACATGTGTGTTTGAGTATGTGTATGTGTGAAGGGATTCCCCAAGTCAGTGAACTAACTAGCAGCGAGAATAAGTGAGTTAGCGCGCACTCCACACTCACTCCCTAGTTCACCCACCACTCACTCACTAAACCAGGAAAATACCACACCCACCAACATTGCATCCAGCCAGCCAGCACACCCACACACCACACCAGTGACACCACCACAAGTACCCACGCCACCGCCACCGCCACCGGCCAATCAGTTTGTGTTTGGGCCGGTCCTTTTTAACACGCAGTAAGTTTTAAAAAATTGACTTATTGCTGAAAAAGCAGCTACAAAGAGCGGTCGGTCGGTCGGAGCCGTCAAGTTTTTCCTATTTTTTGCAAAAAGTTATTTTGAAAAGACTATATTGCACTTGTTTTTATTTCGTGGAAAGATTTCAAAATCGACATAAAATTTTCGTTTAATTTACCAATAATCAATTCAGAAATGTAAAATATTTTTCGAGGTGACTTGACTTTAAACCAGTTACTTGTGATTTAAACAATTTTGAAAGAATTCAAAACAATAAAATATTTCTTTGTTGAAATTTTCAAAAACAAAACATCAAAGTAAGAAGGAACAAGAGAAGGGGGGGCCAAAATAAATGTCTCTTAAAAACAATTCCTTTTGATTGCAAAAAAGAATTAATTGTTAATTAAATTAGGGAATTGATAACGCATGTGAGTGTTATAAGGTGTAAGAAGAATCCAACTAGTCAAACCGACAAAGACGAGAGGATATGCCGATGCTAAGTAGGCTGGGCTTGGACCCAACGAACGACCGACATACAGGCTGGCAGGCCTTCATTACAAAAAAATAAAATTCCAACGGGTCAGCCAGGACTCAGCAGCAGCAGCAGCACCGAGAACACCCTCCCATAAACAGCTGACCGACCCTTGCATAAAATAAAACAAGTCTTTAAAACGAGAAGAAAACGTAAACAAAACCTGAATAAGAAACTTGGCACTATTTTTCGGACTGCTGTGTGGGTTGTCCTCATCCATGTTTGCGGTCTTCACAACGTTTCGGCCGATTAGCTCTCCGGCCGAAGACCACAATAACATGGATGAGGACAGACAGACAGCAGCAGCCCGACAAATAGTTGTACAAATTATCAAGCCTAATACCAAGGATTCCGAAAAACCTGAATAAGAATCCTTCATTGATATTCATTTAATCAATCAATACCAATAAAAAAAATAATAATGAGACAACAACAACGGTAGTTAGTAATCAGCAACAATCAATAACATTATGTTCGCCTATATTCAAAGCAAAAAGAAAACCAATAAATACCCACTCACTCACTTTCACTACTCCATTGATTCAATTGCATTCAATATGTGTTCTTGATTAATGTAAAAATAATTTGCTATTGTTAACTTTGTTATCAATGGAAATAAATACGTAAGAGGACATACATGGAAAAATGTTATTGGTTGGTTGGGAAATAAATGGAAAGTTGGAGCAGAAGCAAAAAACTCCAACAACATTTAGAGAAAAACACAAGTGGGTGGGGATGAGCGGAGGGCGTAAGTTAGTACAGATTCTTGATGACGACTATAAGGAGGATGATGACGCGGGCAGGCTAGATATTAATGCTAATAATAATAATAAACTCAAGGGGATGTTGTTGTTGCACCATACAGTCTTTGACTGGAATGGCGCAGGCAGGCAGGAGCCTGCTGGAACAGTGAGTGAACACATGAGATTTGTTGTCACTCTTATTAAAAACCACTGGTTGTTAGATGCTAGTGCCTCCTAGCCTAGAAATAATTATAAAAAAAAACATCAGGTTTAAAAGTGCTTCTTCGACGTAAATCTTAATTGATTGAACCTTTGGAATAAATATTATAAAGTGTTGCATGCTGGTGTTGACTGTTGCTGCTGTCAGTGCAGGCAGCAGTCTGAACAATTGTAAAGTTCAGTTCCAGTTATGAAGCCTAACCGATTATATTGGAGATTGACTTTTTTTCTACAATAGCTTAAAAAAGATGGTCGGAACAAACTTACTGCACTTACTGGCACTCCCACTCCACTGCACACTGACTAAAGGCATTGCGTCATCGTGTACTGTCGTGTGCGTGTACTTACTACACGTATCGTTTAAGTAATGACATTTTTCAAAACTTGTATTAAAACTAAAGGTAGACAGGCTAAGCCCGCCCGCCCGCCCGTCCGTTGGTGTTTTAATTTATTTAAAAAAATAAGAAGAAAAAATATAACAAAAAAGTAAAATCAATGATGGTGGGTGAGAGAAAGACGAAAAAAAGAAAGTCTTTCACCTGAAAAGAAAGTACTCCAAGCCCGAGTTAATAAGATGTAGATTCATGGAGTGGTTGTTGAGGTCTGGTGGGGAGTGGGAGTACTACTACTGGGACTGCCAGTTGGGCTGGAGTGAGTGAATAATTCATTTGACTTAATGACTTGACTTAACTACATTAATTACTTACTATCATGAAAGAAAAAGGTGTGACAAAAATTGCATAACTTTAATTTCGTGCGTACGCACCGACCGCACACACACCTAATCATATGAAATCAATTGGAAAAAAAAGGAAGGGAAACGAAAGAGAAGATCGTCGATCGACCGCCGATTACGTGCAATATTTCCAACATTCGGATCTGTTTAAAAAAACTTTTAACTAAACATGAATGTTTATCATTTGATGTATATACAATTAAGAGGAAGATTATTGCAGGCAGGAAGGCAGAGCGCACCCACCACCCACCAGTGAGTGAGTGCAGTGCACTGACTGCACTCACTGCATTGAGTGAGAGCAACAAGAGCCAGCAAATGATGATACGATTTGTTAAATTTAAAAAAAAAAGGCCATTGTTTATCCGCAGAAAATTCTATTCGCAACCATAAATATTTTTCGTATTACTTCTATTTTGGATCATATAGCAAAAAATAAAATATTGAAATTTTAATAAAATTAAAGTGTTCAAATTTTAGAACTATATTTTTATAAATATTTATTAATAAAAATATTTTAAAACTTAAAACTAAAGATTTGCTACAAAAAAATCAACCTCAACTCTCTCTAACCGTTTTTAATAAAAATTGTTTTAAAAATTACGTTTTTTGGGGGTTTTTTGTTTGTTTTGTTTTTTGTAAATAAAAAATACGTTGGTTGATTTATTATTTTTTTTTTTAGTTTAATATAATTATAATGAAAAAAATTAATTATTAGAAGAAAATAAATTGAAATGTTGAATATAAATACTCAATAAAATTACATTATGAAACCAACTACGTGGCTGGCGAAATTCTACCCGTGGTGAAACAACATTCTTCCGCTGACCCACCAAGAAAATTCGATGAAAAATTGTTAAATTCGAATACCACGAATAAATGTTTGAAAATAGATACGCGGTCAGTCTACAGAGTCTACTGTATCTCACCAAACCACCACCACCACCACCTTAAAAAAAACATTACCCATTACTGAGAAACGGACGAAAAGATCCACTTAATCAAACTTGTTATTTACTGTCTTGTAATTATTATTTTATTATTTATTTTCGAATTTAGGGGCCAGGCCGAGAAAAGAAATGACACTCACTGGAAGTTAAGTTCAAACGAAAACGCTCGAGTGTTTAAACCCAGTTTTGCTCATTAGTAGTAAGTAGAGAGTGTACTAGTGTAGAGTGGAAGTGTTTGTTACAGTAGTGTGTGTGTGACTATAGCCCCCAAATTCCTTTTGTTCCCTAATATTATCAAATCAATAAAAAATAGTAAAGTAACAAGAGAGGAGGAGGTCGGCCTCCCTAAACTCCTCCCTCCCGTCGTCCGCCTGCTCGCTTGCTTTCACTGTTACTGTAAACCCTCCTGGCAGGCAGGCAGGCACGCTTATTCTATTCTATTGTATAGTATTCTATTGTATTGTACTTACTTACAGACAATGGTTTTTTTCTTAAACAAACTAAATTATTACTAGCCTTTTTCTTTTTCCTTCTCTACCCTCCTGTTTCTTATCAGTTATTAAATTTTCAACACTCATTTCTATTTCTTTGTCACCCCAAAAATAAAAAGTAGGAACTTGGATGGCTAATTTTTTTTTTTGACGCTTCTTCTTTCTCCTTTTTAGACTGAAGTCGGTCGGTAAGAAAAAACAATACAATTTTCTTCTTTGGCAATAAATAAGAAGTAGGGGTCAGTCAAGTCAAGTTTCAAAAGATTTTCTTGTTTATTTGAACTGAAAAATCGAGCTAAAAATTATGGCAAAAGAAATTCGATTTCTCTCATAAGAATAAGAAATGTCAGGTAAAAAAAAAATGTCTTAGGTGTTTCAAGAAAATGACAATAATCTTAAAGCAAAACAGAAAGAATTTTTTTTTTAAGTTATTTCCTTTTCTCCCTCCCCTCCTCCCTCGTTGAATACACTTTTTATTTTGATTTTCTAACTGACCAATATTTTATTTGAATGTGATCATCCACTGATTTCAGGGGATCACATTCATAAATAAAATAAAACTAGTAAAATAAAATCGGACGAATTCAGGAGAATTAATTAATTAATTAATCTATCACACAAATTACTTCTTGTTGTGGCTGCTGTTGTTAAGCTCCTTTTTACTCATTTGGGCTCGGATCAGTCCGGTAAGTTTTCATGTAGTTTATAGAGTTTTCGCAATCCTGAGACACCCACAGTCCTACCCAAAAAGGGGATATTTTTTTTTTTTTAGCCTGGTCGGTCGATGTGTAGGATTTGGGCGCGTAAGGGTTAGGTAGAAAAGACTTGTCATTCAGTTCGAATTCGTTGACGGATTCGACTGATCAACTCCGAACTAACTACTAGTGGTATTCCTTCCTTGGTCACCCACACGGTGTTTGTGTGTGTACTGAGCAGGCTCTACGTTGCTTAACTTCAGTGGTGTGGTGTGGTGCAATTGACAATTCTATTAATATTAATTTTTTAGCCACAAGTTTTTATAGAAAGGAATTATTGATTATAGCCAATATGTTTGGGGTTCACATTTCAAAAGTTGTACTGACTGAACAAAAGTTCATGTTTTTTTTGTTTGTTTAATGGATGTGGATGTGAAAAAAACTGTCGTGTCTCGTGTTGTTGTTGTCGCGTGAGTGAGTGCACTCGATTTCTCATAGTATACTTTCCTCTACCCCACACAACGACCGACTAGACGAGCTAGAGAGTTACCACCTAGGGTGAAGACTGGGTGTTTCAGAACAGTAGTCTGAAATTGCGAAAACTATAAAACAAGAAGGAAGACTGATTATTCCAGCCCGAACGCAACAACATTGTTTGTTGTTTATAATCGCTATTTTATTTGTATTTTAATTATTTTTGCTGTTGTTTTTTTTTCTTCTTCTTCTTCTTTTGGGGGAGGGGTCTGTTCGATCAGCAACAACAAAATACTTGAATAAGTTTGGAAAAACAATTATAAAACAGAAATAATGGTAGTCAGCAAGACAGACAGACAGACAGCACCGGACCGGCGGACCGCTCCTAAAAGGCCCTCGCCCTTCGTACTTAGACACAAACACAAAAAACTTTTTTTTTAATGAGTTATGTCCCTTGCTTTATTAAAAAGGGTTTTTGTGGGGAAAGAAAAAGGGAGAACCTGCAGAAACGGCGGCTGTGTATTGAGTAAAAAAAAGATTTGAGAAAAGCGAACGTTTTTTTTTCTTCACGATTAAACATAACTTTTGACAAACTTTTTAATGACTGTTCTCTTGGCTAAGACTCTTGTCCAACATCGTGTTTTTAGTATTTGCGTAGACGATCCAGGTTCGAATTTGTGCACAGAGCACACACAGAGAGCCAGAGGCGATCCATTTTTAAATTTTTTTTAAATTTTTATTTATGACATTATTTCAATACTCTATTAATAATCAATATTTTTTTTCGAAAAATACATTTTTCAATCGGCGATCCGAGTTGTTCGTAGTTATTTTTCAATTTTATTAAATTATTATTTAAATTATTAGGTATCAAGCATTTAAAAATATTACCTACAATTCTATATTAAAATAATATTGGTTAATAAATAAATACAAAAGCAACACAATTAATGCTGAACAACAACTAAAATATTCTTAATCTAACCTTAACCAATAAAATAAGCAATTAGTTCTCAGTTCTCTTGCCTGTCGGCCGAGTAATCTGATCTCTGCCTCCTCTCCCTTCTTTCAGGAGTCCTGACAGATAGTAAGATGGTTGGTCTTTTTATTTAACACGAAAAATATTTTCCATTATTTGTTGATAGTTAATCACAGAAGAATTAACATAAATGAATAATTTCAATAGGGTCTTCAAAGTAGTTGTTTTGTTTTAAAAGGTAAAAGGATGATTCCTAAAGTGCTTTTGGCTGAGTTAAGTTGTCGACAATTAAGTTGCTCTAAACGCGATTTCTTCGATCTGGAATGGTGTGGTGTTGTGGTGTGGTGTGGTGCTTTGTGCTTTTGGTCGGATGGTTGACGATTACATAATATAATTATTGAATAGTAAAATGGCTAAGTTAGCATTAAACTGAAGAAAAGGGCGATCAGAAAAAGAGAGTAGGAGAAAAAGTAAAAATATCTCATTTTTTTAGTTACCTATTCAATTCAAAATAGACGGAACAACCAACAACCAACAAGGCTTACATCGACTAGCCAAAAATTATACATTCGAAATGAAAAAGCTAATAAAAAAACCCAAAAACGGTGTTAATTTTCAAATTTGTTTTTGTTCACAGTATTGATATCATTTGACTAACGTTTACTGAAATAAATTCAATTTTAGAAACATAAACTATTCGACTCTTCTTTCCACAAGAAATGAAATTTAAGTCGAAAGAAAGAAGGAACTAGAAATAAAGCAACAACAAACAACAGCATATTCAATTAATTCTAACTTTCAAAAGACGAGGTTAACAATAACTAACCACAGTGTTTATGGCCGCGGAATAATGTTTACACTTATTTCCTTTGTTACTATTAAAATTGAAACTAGAAATTAAATAAATTCTCAAGGGATCCTTCCTTACTCCCTCCCTTCTTATCCTCCGCCTCCCCCTGCCCCTGACCAGAACAATTTTACGTTGTTATTGGTAAAACAAAGTATTAGAAATGATGGTCATCATTTTAGGAAATGTTTTTCTTTCTTTCATTTTTATGACGGTAAAGGGAATCAAGTTGATAACTGTTGTGAATACAAAAAGTCAGCATCAACAAAAAGCAAAAGATTTTATTTACTTCAGTCAGTCGCGCCCAACCAGTCGATTCAAACAGCCGTTCCCGTTCCCCGTTCTCTGAGCCGTTCAACACTTAACTTTAGAGAAGAATAAGAAATAATCACTTAAATTTTCATACAATCCTTTTTTTCTTTCTTTTTTTTTAATATAGTGATTTAAATCCTAATATTGCTAATAATTTCCAAAAATGAGAATGAGCACACACAAACACATGTACGTTACGTTACGTAGCTACATGTTTGTCTCAGGTAGCCAACAACAACAACAACCCGCTAACCTAACCAGCCAGCCAGTCAATGTGCAGTAAAAGCTATATGTGCTATGATTTTTTTTTTGTAGTCATCATCCTCAGAAGAAAGCCTGCCTGTCTGCCTTTCCCTCCTGGCTTTCTTTTTTCCTCTTTTCCTTCCTTGTATTGTTGTTGGGATGGTGACAAGGACAAGACAATTAAAAGGTAACAAAGTGCAATTAAGGACCAACGTAGTTGCCTCCCTTCCTCTTTGGACTTTTTTTCTAAATGCAAAAAAAAAAATTTTTTTTAACCATTGAACTAAATATAACATTTTATGAACGGTTAAGAAAACCGTGAAAATAAAAATGAACACTTTAAAAGGTTTATTTAATTGTGTTTTATCGACAATATTTTATTTTCATCGAAGTAACTATTTTCGGTAGTGTGTGTGTGTGACACTGACAGTCACTGTGTGTGTGTGTGTGTGTGTGTGATACAAACAGGCTGGTGTGTGTGTGTTGTGTGTATAATGATGATGGTAGTGGTAGTTGATATGATATTTACTTGGTCGAGCACCAACTCAAGTTCGGCACAAGGCCATTTTTATGTGCCCGTCCCTGGGCTTTTGTAATCAGTGTTACCCTTTACTCTCCCGAGTTAACGAGCCTCATCTGTCCGAGACAGTTGAAAGTGAATTCAATGGTTTTCACTGAGTGAGTAACAAGACGGACTGACTGACCTGACTGGTGGTGTGGTGTGGGTAACTATGTGTGTTCAGTCGTCGTACACAGTAGAACAGTCGGATACAAACAAAAAGCAGTACACAAACATTTCGTCTTGGTTTCTCTCTTTTTAATAATCTCTATTTCATACAGATTTATGGAGGCGACAAGTTTGAGTACGGACGGAGAGAATCACATACGGTTGTTGGCTGGCGTGTAAAACAAATTTTCTAAAATAGCTTCATTAAGACTAAGACTTCTTTTCTAATTTTAATTGTGAGAAAAAATATCTTCAAACTTAATACTAATTAATTATACAAGTAAGCAATTAATTAATCGGTTGTAATAACTAAAATTTAATAATGTTTAGAACGCAAAAACCCGCACTAACATCTCAACCTAAAGGCTTTAAAGGGATGTGTTGTTGTTGTGCGTTGTTGAACTTAAAGAAAGTGTAAAGTTTTGTTTTGTATGATAGAAATAAATATTAAAAGACACGCTTAGATTTTTGTTTGCCCCATTTACAATACAATAATGTAATGTATTATAAATGATATTGAGGTAAAACGTGTACAAACCACATATAGAAGTGAGTGTGAGTGAATGGAGCTGCTGAGTGCTGCTGCTGCTGCTGAGTGCTGCTGCTGCTGTGCGTGCCTGCCGTGTGCGTGTGTAACACGACACACCAAGAAGCAAGCAAGCACTAACAGTACAACATTACAACAACACAAAATAACCACCACAGACAGTACAGTAGTGTAAGTGTGTGTTATGTCATTGTGAGTGTGTGAGTGGTGGTGGTGATGATAGTGGGTGGGTGAAATAATCAACTAATCATAATAAACCTTTGAATAATTTTGTTTGTACACACACGTGGTTTTAATCATGAAAAGTAAAAGCTGAAAAAAATCCTGGGTGGGAAACAAAATTACACATTTCGGAAAGAAAAATGAATTTATATGAAAAAAGTGTGAAAGTAAGTGCAGGCAGCAGCAAGTTTAAGTTGTTGGACCATGGTTTTGGGGAGTTGTAACAACACTCCACTCCGTCTCCGTCATTAATTCGGTGTCCGCGAAAAAACACTTACGCAACTGACGGAGTCAATTCAGTCCAGTCAGTCAATGCAACCTGCAACCATTGCATTGCATTGATGATGACTTGAATCAGTCAAAAGAAGAAAAATATATCCAAGAAAAACGAATTATTGTCCGTCGTGTGTACTATGTGTGTGTGTGTGTTAGAGAGAGGGTGTGAGTGTGTGTGTGAAGCGAAAGCGTGTTTGTATGTGTTTTCTAAAAGCAATCTCCAAATAATCAAATAAAAACCAAAAGTAATTAATAACGTCGGCCCTCCCTTCGTAATTAATAAGTAATTCAATCAAAAAACAAAAAGTAAGAACAAAACGGAATAAATAAAAGTTTGTTTAAAAATTCTTATTGTTCATTATGTTCAAAAAGTTTTTTGTGAGGGGGAGGGAGGCAATCGGTTTCGGTTTTTTACTTATCACCACAAAAAGTGTTTTCTTTCCTCATTTAGATTTTTACTTGATGTGGTGTGTGTAAACTGCACTGTGTCGTGGTGGTGGTTGCATGGCACTGCCGGCGCCGGCGGTGGTGTCCGTGCCGTGACCGTGCGTGCGTGCCTTGTGTCACCGCATCCCTCGTGCGGGTGTGCGGTCGGTCGGTGGTGTCTGGTCGGTCGATCCGTTTGTTTTTGTTTTTAAGCCTATTTCGTCTTTAAAATTTGAATTTATCATCAATTAAAAAAACAAATAATCCTGGTTTTATTTAATTTAGCAAGCATACTGATTCAATATTATTTTTTCCCCAATCATAATGAAATAAAAGAAAACTTTAAAGCCAAACAATTAAAAACAAAAAATAGACAAGAAAATGGATTTTTGATACGAAAAATGTTTTTCCTTCACCCATGGTCGCCAACGCCCCACCCAACTCCACGCAGATCGGGTGTGTAGGCAATGAAACAATAAGTGGATAATTTTTTGAATAAAAGGAGGAAGGAAGAAGGCAAGGATCATAATTAAATGGAAACTTGAAGATAACAAGTTAGAACTAGTCGAGTGAAATGTAAAAGGTTATTCTTTGATTTTATCCCAAAACAATCAACTTAGTTTTTTTAAACATCTTTAAAAACAAATAAATAACGCACGCACGCACGGCACGATGCATATATTTGAAAAAAAGGTTAGAAATTTTTTAACTTGTTTGTACAATATGCAAAGAATACATCATCGAAGTTATTGATTGATTGATATTGATCTATCTATCGGAAGCGTACGAACGTTTGATGCCAAAAAAAAAAAGAAAACTAAGGAAATCCGAAATCAAAAGTTGATTTTTTTTTAAATGAAAATCGAATTAAATTCATTCATTATTGAGATTATTATTATTAATAATAATATATTTCTTGTTTATTATTATATTTATTATTATTCCTAAGAAATTCACTTTCTTCATTTAGTTTCTGTTCTGAACACAAACATTAAAACTTGAAAAAGCAGGGGGAAAAAGGCAACGAAAGAAAAAGACTTAAAAACTTTTTTTTTTATTGTTTTTTCTTTTTTACTCGTTATTCTTATTTATTTTTTTCAAGCAATACACCGACTCGGCCCGGTCTGGGCCCGGCTCAACCCGTCGGCAGAATTATTATTCGGTAAAGTGAATTGAATTAGTGAGAAGGAATAAGACGCGCTCGCTCGCCGCTAAGCACAATAATTGATGTTTATTGTTTGGATGTTTGCTTTCTTGTTTTATACTTCAAGATTTTTAAAGTAAAAAAATAGATATTTTGGGGGAAAAGTTGATTTCTTTTTTTTTAATTTTCTAGGTTATATTTTACGAAATGTTTTGAATATAAAGGAAATGGAACTAATGACTGGTGTTTGTGGTGGTTGGTGGTGGTGTGTGTGCGGTAGGTTGCGTTTCATTTTTGACCCCCTATGAATTTAAGCGCGTAATTAAAAAAATTGAATGAAATTTCAGAGTTTACTTTATAATCAGTCGTGTGTGGAGTGTGTAGTAGTAGTTGTTGTGTTATTGTTGTGGTGGAGGTTCGGAATGTTTGTGATGATAATGGTGAAAAACAAAAAGTATGAAAAATTAATTAATTATTCAATTGATGAGGATAGAACAAAACAACAACAATATCCTTTGAGTAGGAGAACGAAGAAGAAAAAGAGTCATCTTCTCATAATAATAAGTCATCATCTCATAATAATAATAATAACCAACTAAACTCAGACATGATGACTAATACATAAAAAAATGTGTATTTAATGACACCCAAAAGCTCCTTCCCTTTTTAATGAAACATGTAAAAAGAATCAAACAACAGCTTTCTTTTATGATGAGCAACATTCAACAACGATATCATTAACAACATTCACAACACTATACTAGTAGTCACACTACACAACAACTGTGCTGGCTACTGTGTTGTTAACACAGACACAACATAGACATAGACATAACGGACTAACGGGCAGACAGTACAGTGTACTACAGTGTAGTCAAGGTCCGACAGACGAATATTTTTTTTAAATAGGAAAGTAGAGTCAAATGAAATGAACAAACCAATTCAATATCAACAAACATATTTTTTGTTGTTAATACCATAAAAGTTCATGATTTTGGGGGTTATTTTAGGCTTCTCTCAATTCAATTCATTTTTTATTTAGTTTTCTTTTTACAAACGAAAGTGAAGAAATGTAGGAAGAAGAGTCTGAAAGTAAGTAAAAGTTGAGTGAAGAAATTTAAGTGACTGTTCTTTGTACGAAGTTTTAATTACAATTACTTGGGTCTCTATTCATTCTTTGGGTTTTTATAATTAAATAAAGAAAATAAAAAAGACTAATAATTTCAAAAGGAATTAAAAAAACACTTCGACTGGACTACTGGTGGACTGACCTGTCTGTTGACTTAAACAAATAGTAAATAAATAAATCGGTCCATTTTCACGTTGTAGTTTTAGTAATAATGATAATAACAATATTAATACGATAGCGTGCGTGTTATTTTGTGTGTCACGCTTACATCAAACGCAACGACCTTACTTCCATTTTAAATCATTCTTTATCTTTTAAAAATCATTAATTAATTTCCTTTCCAAAAAAACAAAACAAATGGCTGCTTTCGGTTTCAATTAAAGAAGTTTTGTAAATCGTTTCATGTATTGTTCAATTTTTTTAAATTATACAAGTCAAGTCCACCATTCCACCAATTTTAGGTGTAGGAACCACTTAATAAATATTGAAAATATAATTTCATGTAATTTACATGGGTTCCGCTAGTAATAATAATCAACATTAATCGTTTGTCAAAAATGTAAACCGGCACGCGCGAAGGTGTGCAGTGCAGTGCAGTGAGTGTGCACCACCACGGGGCTCACGCACAGACAGGATAAGAGAGCAGTCAGTAGTCAGTCCAGTCCATTCACTCCACTCACTACTACTAGACAGTCAGTCCCCAGGTCAAGTCAGCCAGTCGCCAGAGTAACTGATGGTTTTGTTTTTTGTTGTTTGTGGGGTTTTCTTACTTTGATTGAATGACAGACAGTAAGAAGAAAGGGAAGAAAAAGAAGAAAACTCTTAAAAAACTTTACTTCATTGGTTCATTCATTAGTCACTTTTATTTTCGTCTGAATTTAAACGAAGGAACAGAACAGCTGTTCTGGCTCTGCTGCTCTCTGTTAGAAAATAAATAAAGTGAATAAACATCAAAAATAACAAAATCCTTTTTTTGACTTTAGGTTTCCTTTAGAAATGACTTTTTCCTTTTCTTCTTCAATCCCCACCCCACAAAACAGTTGCAATAAGATTTTTTTAACAGTTCAAATTTCCATGAAAATCATCGAGTTATTGTATTTGTGTATTGTTGTTGTCCCCCAAGGAGGCGTGTGTGGGTGCTACTGCTGATGTCTCTGTCTGCTGTGGGTGGATGGGCAAATAAATATCAGTTGTCGTTTGATATTTACAATTAAAAGACTGATTGATGAAAGGAAATAAATGAAAAAGAAAGAAATGCTTCCAAGCAAAAATCTTTTGAAATCAATCAATCGGTCGTCAGTAGAGAGAGCCACAGCCACACAGCCACAAACTAGAGTCTAAAATTCAAATTTCGTTTTCGTAGACACTTTTGGCTTTTAAGAAAACGACACATTATTTAATCTTTTCTCTATTTCTTTCTTTCTTCCTTTCCCATTAACTTTTGATTCTTCAATGTTTATTGTTAAGGTTTGATAAAAACCACGATTTATGCAAACTAATTATTATTATAATTACCAACCTTTTTTATCCATATATTTACTAACTCTCCCTTATCTATTTATTTTCTTCTTTTTTTTTGGGGGGGGGGGAGACTGCGACATGACACTATTTTTTCACAAAGAAAGCAAATTAAATCAACCAATAAAAAAACAGCCTTTATTTTTAAATGAAAGGTAATTTTTAAGCAAAACAAAATACAAGAAGGAACCCTAGTCTATGAGACGGGCGATGGTTGAGCCAATAACCAACCCAAAGTGACGGTCTTCTTGGACTATATAACAATTAAATTAACAGACTAAAACACAGAATTAAACTGAAAATACACGAAAAAATGTATTTATTTTACGCCACCCGTCTGAAAGAAGCATGTTCTTATTTTTAACACAATATGGCCAGTTGGTTGACCAGTTCCAGTCATCCAGTCAGTGAAAAAGAGTACACACACACACACACACACAGTGTTTATTGTGTTTTACACTTACTCAATATTATGACCTAACTTAACTGGTTGTTTATAATTTTTCCTAATAAAAAAATATGAACAATTGTGGTTTTGGTTAAGACTTCTTGATATTGTTGTCTTTCTGTTTGGTTATTGTTGTTTGTTGTTATCACCAGGATAGAATGAACAAAACAATAACAGAGCAAAAAAACACATTAGTCAGTTACAGTGTGCTTGCTGTTTTAGATTTAAAAACCAAATCAAATAAAGTGAAAAAAATATATAAAAGTTAACCATTCAAGCAAAAAAATAATGATAATTTCTTTAAAAATAGGGGGAAAAGAAATAAAGAAATGACAAGTTGTTGTTGTTGATGATGATTTTGTTGTAATTGTTTTTTGTTGTGGTTGTTGTGGTTGTTTAGATAAATTTGAGAAATTTCTCCGCAAAAATAAATTGCATTTTTAAACAAAAATTGGAACCGAAAGTAAAAGTTGACAAACTTCTTTGTTTGACTGACAATGACTTTTTAGTCCTACTAAAAAGACCCGAATCGAAGGCAGACAGAGGCAGGCACAGGCCTGGCTCAGAGCACTCAGGCTCAGCAGCAGTAACGATGGGTGGTGGTGGTAAATGGTGCTTAGCGCCAACCACCACACAATTTCTAGGATTATCAACTGTTTGGGGTGAGGGCTTCCATTTTTTTCCTCCAAGTCAATTTCCTTTTGTTTTCTGGGTTTTTTCTACTTTCATGGTAGTTAAGTTACAGTGATAATAAGTTAACAGTTAATCAAAATGATGACAATTATCAAAATCACGAAATCGAATTGAAAGACAGGCGAGGGGGGCGGTCACGTAACCGGGGCAATTATTCATTTAAAGAAGAAGAAAAATATTTGTTTGGCGACAGGTTATTGTGTTTGTGTTGTTTGTAGTGTTGTTGCGACTTTGAGTGTCTGTCTGGGTGGTAATAATGTTATAATATTGTCGGAGTTTTGTTTGTTAAAGATATCAAAATTAAATGAATTTTTGTTTTTTGTCGTTACGTTTCAGTAACAAAACACAAACAACACAACAAGAAGAAGAAAACTTATCCAAGGAAGAAAGAAGGGTACATGAACAACATCAACAACAACAAGAAATTGTTTATGTTTAATATAACAAAAAACAGAAAAACAAATCCAAGAAGCCCAGAAAAAAAGTTGGAAAGAATAAGGGAAGTGGCGGGCTATACCGGCGACAGTAATCACCATAAAGGTTTCTTCTGTTTATGAGTAATATATATATATATATATATATTCGTATATGGAGAGAGACAGAAAGAGAGACGATGGGAAGGGTTAAACTAAGATGGATGATGATGGTGATGATGATGACGACGTACGTAATGATAGAGTGACCTCCTGCTGAAAAGAAGGAAGGGATATAAGAAAAAAAGCATAATCATCAACATTGTATTTCTGTCAATTAAAGACACACTGGAAGAATAAAGAGAGGAGGAGAAGAAGTGTGTGTGCGTGTCTGTGTGTGTGTGTGTGTGTGTGTGTGTGTGTGTGTGTGTTAGAGAAGAGGCAGGAGAAATGGAAGGCGAAAAGAGACAGATTATTCATCATTGTCAAAAGAGACGTACGTAAGTAGTAAAATCCAAAGGGGGCAGTTTCAAACTAAAAAGAAATAAGTTGTTTTTTTAACCCTTTTTTACTATTTTACAACAACAAAACATTGTAAATAATGTAACAGAAGTAGTTGGCTTGTAGGATACACACACGCCCTTGTGGGGAGGTAGAGAGAGAGAGAGAGAGAGGGAGAGGCACACGACGCGTACGGAAGGACGTCACGGACGGCACACGAACGTTACAAACTCGCGCCTTGTATAAAGGGAGGCTAGCTGGACAACACAGATATTATTATAAACTAGTGGCGGTGGCAGCGGGGTGGGGGGATGATGAAGGAACTGTGAGAAGACGATGATAAATAATAAGAAGCACAAACTAAGGGCCTTTCCTTCCTTCATCAACAATATAAGAAGAAAAGAGGAGGCTGGCAACCTGACAGGCAAGCAAGGTGGTTTTAAAAGTGTAAAAGATTATGAAAAGTAGTCGGAAATGTAAATAAGCACATGGAGATGCGATTTAAAAAACAATCATCATCATCATCACCAACCAGCCAGCCAGCTCATCCACACTACATGGCCCGGCTTGCTGACTGACCAGATTCAAAATAATGCGTGTGTGCGTTGCGACCGTTGCGTGTGTATTTGACTGTTATGCAGAGAGATATGGAGGGAGAAACAGAGAGAACAGAAAAGTAAAAGTGCACAATAATGCAATAATATTATAACAATTAACTTTTTTTCCCCACAAACTTTTGTTTTCTTACCCCGGGCAGTTTTTCATTCATCCAAGAAAATGATAGCAGCAACGGAGAAGTCTGTTGTGGTGGTGGTAGTGGTGGTGGTGGATGCGGCGGCAGTGTCCAAAGTGGTGGTGGTGGTGGGTGCTGCTGCTAGCGATGGGATAATAATAATCACGATGATCAAAACTAGTAAAATCTACACATGAAGAAGAAATATGACTTAATTGCGTTTGTTGAAGCTGCTCTTCTTCATCATGGTGTTGTTGAGTTTTTTTTTCATAGAAACACATTCCTTCGATTATTTCCTTTTTTTGTTTTTGTTTTTTCTTCTTTTCCTTTTTTTTCAACTTAGTTTTTTCATTACTATTTTTTCACGTCAATTTACACATAGAGAGAGAGAGAGAGATCTAGATAGATAGATAAATAGATAGATAGATAGATATAGATTGCTTGTGTAAGTTTCATTCAGTTTTAGCAGCTTTGTTTTTAAAGCTTCTTGTTCTTTCGGTTGTTGTGTCCCCAAATAATATTGATGGTGGCAGAGTTGTGTTGATAGAAGAAAAAGGGAGAAGAAGGGAGAAGAGAAAAAAAGGTAGGTGGGTGAAGAAGAGGAGGAGGCTTGTTTCGCTGGCGATATGTGATAAAAGAGTTCCTTCCCAAGCAGAATAGTAGATAATATCCACATGCATGCACACATCTATCCAGCCAGTGTAGATGATGATAGAGAATTTAGATGTCTAGTGGGAGTAAGAAAAAGGGAGGGGGCTCTGGAATAAGAGAGAATAAGCAAGAGGAGGAACGGCAAGAGGGGGAATCAGATGCAGATGGTTGGGCCGGATGGGGGTGAGGAGTAGTCATAGATAGACTGAGTAGTAGTGGTGGTGGGTGTTTTAGTTGTCATATAGGTCTGTGTGTATATATAGAAAGGGGTAGGCTGGGTTAGTAGAAAGGGAGGAGAGATGGGAAAAGAGAATAGGAGATATAGACAATATCCAGCTAAAGGGGACGGACTATATATAAGGCGGTGCGGCAGAATAAGTACAACACAACAGTGATCACAATGATGATGATAATCATCATCATCATTATTGTTGTTATTATGCTGCTGCTGCTGGTCGCAGCAACGCACGTACAGCGGTGCGGTGTTGGTGTTGGTCAGGTATAACTTTAATCAAACATTGCAAAGTTTGTCAAGTGAAAAATGAGTCACCAAATAATACAAGCAAGCAGCAAGGAACAACTTAGAGCAGAGAGAGCAGTCAGTCCGTGGTGCCTCCCCCTGGATGTCAACTGATGATTTACTTACTATAATCATAGCCATTAAGGACAGACCGACAGACAAGGACCAGGATGACAGTCACTGATGATGATGGTGGTGGATGCGTCGCAGCAACAACAATACCAATAATACTAATAGTAGTTGATGTGCGAGTAGTCGTTGTATTTTGTGTGTATGTGTATATGTGGTTTATGAAAAAAAGTGATTTTTAGTAGGAAATGAAAAATAAAAAATATTTTCAAATCCTTTTTTTACTTACTTTACTTAACTTAACATTCAACAAGAAATTGTAATTTCAATTTAATTCTAACAGCAACAACGACAATATGCATGTGCATCACCATGTGCAATATATGCATACCACTGTGCACCAACACCACTGGACTGCACTTGTGTACTGCACTGACACCAAAAAAAAATAATCATGAAAACTTTACATGCTTAACAACAACCTGATAAATGAATATGAAAGATGGTGTGTTGTTGGTGTGATGTGACACAGACACAAAACACACCAATATACACCATAAAGGTGGGTTAGTTTACTTTATTCTTTGTGGTGATACTTGTTTTTTTTATTGTTGTTTGTTTTGTTTTTTTCATTTCTTATCCATTTTGATTTTATGAAAATTAAGAAAATGTAAAAAAAAACAGTGATTATTGCCGTAAAGTGACGATGAAACGAAGAGGGGTTATGGTTTTTAGTGTTGTTTGTTGTGGTAATGAATGAAACAACAACAAATTAAATGAAAATAAAGAAGCCACAAAAACAAAGTTAAAATAAACAAATAATAAAAAGAATATTGAGAAAGCTCATACGACATCATCATCGTCGTCGTTAAGGCAAGGCATTGATGAACTGAACAACAACATCCATCCATCTACATTTATTTTTTTTTAAGATTTTTTTTTAAGATAAAGATCGATTTGAAATAGTAAAGCGTTTATTTTTCTGTTGTTTTGTCACTTAAGAAGAACAAGAAAAATATTGGGCCGGGTCGGGTAGTTAGCTTCAATTCAGGAATATATACCGGCGGAGAGAGAACCGCACCGCACCGCACACCGGCGCGGCGCACCGACCGACCGGCCACCGGACAACGGACAGTCGATGGGGTGAACGAACTGGCGGAGGTAGACGGGCCAACCAGGGAAATAAAAAAATCAGGAACAATTGAACTGGACTCAAGTGGGGTGGGGGCTGGTACTTACAAGCTCAATTTTTTACCATAAAAGTCAACAAATTGCAATGATTTAATTTACAAAACCTAATCTTTTTATTCTTCGAAGCTAACAACGCTTGATATTTTTGTTTGTCTGCTGTGGCTCATGCATTAAGTGTCATTATTGTGTCCAACAACAACAATAAGAAAAAGTAAAAGATGAAAAAAGATATCATTGTTGTTATTTCGCTTTTAAATAATCCGGCACAGAGCGGTTCGGTCGGTCCCGTTCCGCCGCCCTTAGTACGGGCCGTCGGGCCACCCTGCTTCTTAATCAAATAAGAACACAAATGTCCTCTTTTTTAAAAAGTTTCGGAACAAATTCTTAAAAAAAAATTGATAGCATAATAGTTTTAAAATAATATTTTTAACAATTCAGTGTTTTTGCCCTAAATATAAACTTTTTATATTTTGCAAAATAAATAAGAGAAAAAACACCCAAAGCCAAAAAAAATCTACTAAAAATGAATAATAAAAATGAAGATGATGATGATGATCGTCATCATGACAGCGACGATGATAACAGTCATGACACTTAGTAAAGGAGTAAAAAAAACCTTCTCTTTGAACAGTTTGTTTAATTTAGTATTTGAATCTTAATTTTATCATTAAAAGAACTAACCTTATACTTTATGAAATATTATCCATTTTCATAAGTTTAGTTATTAACGGCTTTGAAAAAAAATTATTTTCTGGAAGGGATTTTTAAAAATGGTAAAAAGAAATAAAAGAAATCAAAGTAATGTTGATATCACTGACACGGGTAGTGTGGTGTGTGTGCGTGCACACTGCAACTGATATCATCAACAACAACAACAACAACCTGATAACAAAATTTTATTTCAATTATTCTCTTCCTTCTTTAAATTTCAGAAGAAAAAAAAGAAAGGACTAAAGACATATTTAACTTTTTGAAAAAAAATTGAAAACAATGTTGTTTTAAAAATATCTTTTCATGGGATTTGCTTTAGCGTTTTTTGGTCGTTTTTCAAGCGCAAAGTAGTTCTAAAACAAAACAAAAAGAGCGGAAAAAGTTTCAAAATAATTTTTATCAAGAAAAAAATATTGTCGCTTTCTTTCTCCTTCTTTTTAATGTGAAAGGGAAGAAGAAGAAGAAGAAGAAAAAAGAGTAAAGACTCACCGAGCGAAAGGTTTATAGCCTATTCAAGTGTTCATAACATTTAACTTTATTTCTTGTTCGGATGGTTCGTATAATGAAAGTAAAAGTAAACTAATAAGAATGAAAGCAAGAATGAGAAGGGAAAGAAATAGAAGAAATTTAAGTCAAAAGCAGGAATGACTCATTGAAAATGTCAATAAAGAAAGAAAGATAAGAAAAACTATTATTTTCTTTCTTTCACTTTCGTTTTACGATTTTGACCAAGAAGAATCGAAAAAAGTAACCAAAAAAGAATCTATTCTCTGTTATTCGCTTTTATAATTGTTTTATTTATTTATTTTTACTTTTTGGTTGATAATGGATATGAAGTGAAGTGATGGTGCATTTGGTGATCATAACTAAACTGCGGTGTGCGTCGGTGCCGGTGGTGGTGGTGGTGTGGTGGTGGTTTCTCACTTCGAATAACGAATGATGGCGAGGAGGAGGAAGAGGAGGATAACAAAAAGCGGAGACACAAGATGAAAAAAGGCAAATAGACCTACTTATAGTAAAAAAAAGCAACAACAAGGGTGATGATGATAATGGTGATGATGATGATGATGACGACAACGATCACAAACACACACACACCAAGAAACTAAATGCGTTGTCGTTGGTAGCGGTGTAAGTGGTGGTTAGTGATTATAACTATTTTTGAATCAATTAAAATAATAGAATGAGTTAAATAATAGTGTTTAGTGCAGCTTAGTTGTTGTTGTTGTTGTTGCATGCTTGCCTTTGTTTCCCTCGAGTCAGTTTTGAGAGGGCGAAAAACGTGCGATAGCGTTTTCTTTGCGTCCTTCTTTATGTGTGAGTGTGTGTATGTGAGTTAGTTCCAGTTGTGTGTGTGTGCTAATGTTGTCCACCAACCATCCACCACATAGATAAATAATGATAATAATAATAATAATAATAATTATTATTATTATTATTATCATTATTATTATTATTATTATGAGAAGAAAAAGAAGAGTAAAGAAGCAGAAAAAAGAAAAGTGGTGATGGTGATGGTTGTTGTTGTGCTGGTGGTGGTGTCGGTCGGTCACAGTCACTACAACAACGAACGAAGGAGCTGCTGCTGAATAAGAAGGAAACCCAAAATGGTGGTATTGATGACTGATGATGATATTGATTGTGGTGGTATTAATAATAATAATATTAATAATAATAATGACAAATGATGACGACGATAACACACACACATAGTGTATGACAGGTTAGCTCCCTATGACGACCGTATCGTACCGATCACCATCGTCACCACTATCACCTTCTAGATCCTCTTTCATCACCACCAACAACAACAAACAACACAGACAGACACTTATCAGAGGTAAATCTTATCTTAGGGCGACTGCTGGGCAGCAGCGCGTACCTAGTAGACAGCAGTAGAGGGCAGAGGGTACGCGCACACGGGGCCCACGCACGACGGCACGGGCACGAGCAGCTAAAGTGTCACTGCGGCGGGCGGTCGGTGTCAGCCCGGCGACTTTATGACTATTATTGGAATAATCGTTAACCGAAACTGTTAGTGGCCCAAGTTCAAGTATAAAAAAACAAAAAAATCAAATAATATTCTACAATACTAATAACAAAAAACTAAGAAGGAACAACTTTTTTTTTGCTTTTCCGGACCAAAGTTGAAATTCAGAAAAAAACAAAACAAGCAAAAATGAACAGAAACAAACAATGCCCTTTTTTTTACATGCATTTATCATCAAGAGAAAAACACAGTTACGTATAAGGCGTCGTCACGCTCCTTGCCCTCCCTTACACCTGCCCGGCACACACGATGGTCAGCCGGACAAGTCAGTCAGAAAACCAAACCAGTGGTTTCTCCATTAAATGAAGAACAACAACATGATGATCATTAAAGGTAAAGAACAAGAACAATAAGTATTGGCTTCATAATGGGAAAAACCCTCAAAAACACTATATCAGACTTGATCCTATAAATCATCATTGTAATTGTTATTGTTGTCATTATTATAATAAATTATTATTTATCTATTAATTTTTCTTTCCTATTCCCTAAACCTGAAGACTCTTTCCTTTGAATCCTTTAATCCTTAATCTTATAAATCGCCCTTAAATATAATTATAATTGTTATTCATATTATTTGTATTTTAATCATTTATATTACTATTATTGTTTTTTTTTTTCAGGTTCTGTAACTGCTCAACAAAAACAACAGCAGCAACAACAATTATCATCATTAAATAATGACATGACAGCCAATGTTGTGTTGTTGAGTTGAACTATATACTTGAAGAAGCTACACAATAATAATAATAATAATTATAATAATAATGATGATGATAATGATAATAATATAAAAAAACAACAATCCCTGCACACTGCATTGCAGTGCACTCACTGCACTGACTGTGCACTGAACACTGACTGTCTGTCACTACACTCACTCACTGACAAGTTACAATATCTGATTCTAATTTTTTATTGAAAAATGTGCAATGATGAAAATAGTGGTTGTTAGGGAAATAAATCTATCGTTCCGATTTTTGTTCTATTATATTTCAAAAGATTAATTTATTCATTTCAAAAATTGACAAAGACTAAGAAATAAATTAAATAAATATAGATTAGAATTAAAACTTAAACCCAATAAATGCAAATAAATCAAAATTGATCATTCATTCATTCAGAACAACAACAACGTTGTTTTCTTTTTTGTTTTTGTTTTGCTTTTTAATAAAGAAACGTTAGGCAAGTAGGGAAAGTATTTTCCAAAGAAGAATTAGAAGGTTTGATAAATCTAATTTTCAACTTATAAAAATGAATTTCCCATCCGTCGGTTGCAAAACAGAACAACAACCCAGGGGGAGAGGGGCACTGAAAAGGCAGGATGAAAAATCAGGAACGGGAGAGCTGACAGAGAGGGAGAGAGTTAAATAAAATAAAAAAATTTTTTTTTTAATTAAATAAAGGAAAGCAGTGGTTTGTTTTGTTTTTGTTTTTTTCTGACTCTTTTATTTATTCCTCCTCCATTTGTTTAGATTCCCACATGAAAGGAAGGAGTATAACCAAAATGTAAGTTCAGGTTAAATTAAAATTACATTTGTTTGTTTTTTGGGGGGTGGGGGAGAGGGGTGCGCTACAGCTTATAAGAAATTAAAATTAAGAAAAAAAAAAAATCGAAACTGTTGTTTTAAGTTGTTTTTTATCGAAAAAAAGTCAAAAGTCAAACAAAACCCTTTAATTGAAATAATTTAGACGTTGATGTTATTGACTCTGACTCAAGGAAATTCATTATGCAATTCAATAATTTTGAAGTTAAAGAATAAAAATATACTTTAAATTAATGAAATGGTGATAATTTGCACAGAGAGCTGTCAGAAAGTGAGTAGAGAGAGAGAGAGAGCAATCGCTACCACTTCTACCAGCTCCTCCTCAGCTAGTAGAACAATAAAATGAGAAGTAAGCGAACAAGCAGCAGCAGCACCCACAACCACCATTCAAACACCACTGCCACCACCCCACCCAACATAAAGTCAAAGTCGCCGGTAGTTAGTCAGTCACCACATATGGCATTATTTCAATATATCTAAAAAAAAATATCATCAAACTAACTGGCTTATGGGCTTCAAGTTGGTCAACAACAACAAGCTAATAAATGACACGAAAATCGACTGTTTTGGACCAACACTAACAGCAGCAGCAACAACAATACTACTAATGATTAATTCGCCCCCGCTCCCTACCAGCTACTATGCACGCACGCATTGACACTCCCGCACCCGCACTCGCACTACCACCACCAACAACAACAACCACCACCATTATTGTTGATCGCAATATTTGACAGAAAATCTGAAACCTTTTTTCTTCTGATGCTAAAAACACACTCTCTGGCGATCGGCCTGACCTGGCCAATGCCGATGGGTGACCGGTGACCCATCCCACTGAAGACTGACTGCTGAGTGCTGGCTCACCTCACTTATTTTTTGTTTGTTTGTTTTGTTTCATCGTTAAAAAGTGATTTCATTCGACTTAAAATTTAAATTTTAATTGATGATTAAGAACAATAATGTATGTGTACTTAGTTCGTGGTTTAGAAAAAATTCCATTTATTATTGCATTTTTTTTTATTTGCATGATTTTTTCTTCCTCTCAATTTTATCTTTAAATGAATTAACTCTTTCTTTCTTGAAAAAAAAAATACTTGTTTTCCAACAGAAAATGGAATTATTGCAAAAAATCCTATCCAATAGTCACTCACACTCCAGTAGTCCACTCACTACTACAAAACAAAATAAAAATAAGGTGTGCAAGCACTTAATGATTGGTGTGTCTGAAATGGTGTGCGTGTGTGTGACTGTGGTGTGATATCTCATAATAATAATAATAAGTAGAAGTTTTAACATTTTGTTAATTTTAAAAGCTCAAGTTATTTTTTTTTTTTTTAATTTAATTACTTCATTAAAAGTGATCAGAATCATTATTATTATTTTTTAGTTCTCACACACCGCACCACCACACCACCACCGGTCGGTCGGTCGGTCACACCCAGCATTTGCATGTTGTTAGTGACTGACTGGCGGTTTTTACTAGAGTCAGAGTGACAAGTTTCGGTATTGGTAAAGTTTGAAGCCTTACATCAGGAAAAAGGATATTCACATATGCTCTATGAAATCCTTAAGGCACATAACACACTGGTCGTATTTCTTTTCCGGTGCAAAATAATTGTTTCTGAGATATTAATATTTTTCAATGGTTTATTCCGTTTGTGGAATTATTTGCAATGGCGTTATTGGTCTGTCAAACACCAAAACCTGGCTTACTGTCCTTCTGTGCATGTGCAAGCATTAGCAAAAGATTTTCACTTCTAACAAAATATATGCTTCTTGTGCGAAGAGAAATAATGTAAGTGGATCTGGATCATTTTGAGATTTTTTCCCCATTTTTGGGGTTAGGGTTGGGTTGGAGTTAGGGTTGATTTTTTGTAGCGAACCATTAGTATTAAGTAAGTGGTTATGGTTGGAACGGGGGAGGGGGTAGTGGATTATCCCGAAAATGGTTAGCAGATTCTTTTTCCGGACACCGAAATCTACAAGAAAAATATATTTTCTTCAACTAGTACAATTTAACGCTTAAACTTTACCTTTACTCAAGTTTCCTCGTGTTGGTTGCACCAAAACGAATGACTGACTGCTCAACAACCAGCAGTGCTAAAGTGCTTCTTCAATGACAATGCTGCTCCAGTGCCAGTGCTCCATCTCCAATGCTCCGCTCCGTCCCAGTCAAAGATTGTCTCCTCCGGTTTTCACTCTACTATATCCAGATTTCAGCTCTCACACCTGGAATCAGCAGAATCTAGATTCCACCAACAATAGGAGTGTGCAAAAAAGTCGCCCGTTTTTGACCCACCATGATTTAATCTTCTGATAAATTTTTTAAAAAAATGAATGAAAAGTATTTTTTTTTCATTGCATCTAAAAGAGGAATGATCGAATAAAAATCTCGCGTAAAAATTATATTTTTTAGAATTCTTTATCATTAAAAAATTATTTTTCAAATCTTTGTCAATGTCCGATCAAAAAAATATTGTATTGTTTTCATTAGATAAAAAAATGTCGTTTTT